>BPLQ01015453.1:0-70840 GCA_021605075.1 Caerostris darwini
TCTGGGCAAGGGTCCTGTATTCAGACTCATTTTCAACAGTGATCTTTAAAAATTGACCAGATAATTTAGCCTGAATACTAGGCACCGACACGCGAAGTTGGTTAAGGGTGAACCACCATTTGCCCTTAGCGGACACAAAGAATGGTGGGATCCTTACCGATTTTTTAACTGGTGGAGTGCTCACGCTTTTGTCAGCAGCCATCGAAGTGTTAGGGGTGTTAGTAGTAGGGGTAAACGCAGCCATATTTACCCTTTTGTCCTTCCGAGATTTCACGGTTACAAAACCCTCATCTTCATCCGAGGTAGGCGATTTCCTCTTTAGGGCAGTAGTTGAGGTGGGCTGCACAGGTGCGGCAGGCCCAGTGACAGATGCTGCAGGCACGGTGGTAGGTGCGGCAGTCTGGGTGGTAGGAGTAGCAGGCATGATGACCGGAGCCGGGATATTTTTCGCAGCTTCAGCAGCTGCTAAGTCCGCAATGTCTTTCTGCTTCCTCATTTCGAGGATTTCCTTTTTGGTGGGTATGTGGGAGGCAGGAATTCCCGTGTATGTGCAGATCGCTCTGATCCTGGTGGAGTACTCCTCTACTTTCCTTGAGGCTTGTGCCCAGGCAGGGCCACGGATATTGTTGGCGGCGCTTTGGTGCTTCTGTATCTGGAGCATAAGGGAAGCTGCTTCCTTCAGGAGCTCTTCGAAAAACAGCAAATGCTCAATGGATGGTTCCAATACTTTATGTGGAGCTGGGTGACTTGATAAAAAGTTATTATCGTTTAACTGTTCTCTGGTAACAGTCAAAGTGACGTCCATCATTGAGGGAGGATCATCAGCGGGGAGAATGCCCTGCTCGTGGAGGGGCGGGCTTTCCGGGGATGCTAGGTCAGGAGCCGGCGGGCCAGATGAAGATTGGCTCATCTTGCTTAAATTTTAATTTAAAAATTAAAAGTAAATTAAGGAAAAATAAAATAGAATTCAGGCAATAAAAAATCTCTTCCTCAGCTTGAGGCAAAACTTCGCAGAACAGCGAAAGAATCAACTACGTCGGGAGCTAATGACGACACGTCTGTTCCCTATGCAGTCCAACAACCGAATCCTTTTACTGGGAAATCCCGTTATTTGGGGAAAAGAATTTTTGATACCAAATCCTCACGGCCTCTGTTCTGTGATGTTACCGCATATTTAATAAAAAGACATGCTCTTTTTCGTAATCCTGTGTGTTACTAAAACTGTATCAACATTTTTTTTAAATCAACAATTCCCCAGGAGTCTAATATTAAGCATATATCAGGTAGCTATTGATTCTCATGTTCCTGGTGAAAGATTTTATATTGAAAGAGATTAGTCAAAGCTACCTATAGTTTCTAGTATAATTTTTCCTTCCCAGCGAACAGTCAAATGAAAATTAGCTCAGAATTTATTTAAATTTTGATCTCTCTCTCTCTTTTTTTGCTATCTATTCTTAAACGCTGAAGAGAAGATAGAAGATTAGTTCACATTGTATTCAGATGGATAAACCCTAGGCTTTTAAGTGTATTTGCTTTCTGTCATCTACTTTTGTTGCATCAAGATTTGCAGCAGCATTGTCTTTTGTCATTCTTTAGAAAGTTTTTCAATTTTATCTACAACACACTTTTTTTTTTAACTAAATATACTGACAGAAAGAGACTAAGCCCTTCCAATGAATAACAGATTTCGACAATTAATTTCATCTACTTTTTGATGCAACTTATTCTGTTAAGTAAAAAAAAAATAACATACAAGAAGTTGGAAACAGAACGGTATTAAGGTAAAAACAATTTTATTCAAAATATAAAGATGTTATTTACAAGAGAGACATAATATAATGAAAGCTTTTGAAAAATAACACTAAAATGTATATACTTTATTTAAATGTTTATGTAAAAACCAGTTTATCAAATAGTATTAATGACCTAATTTACAGTATTAACAATTAGTCATTGTACAGAAAAAATTGTGTATTGCATTAAATAAAAATACCACTTTGTATGGTTCTAATAAAAATAAAGTTCTTTTCTAGTTAAAAATATTGAGCAAGAGAGAAGAACTGGTACTAGAAAAGAGTGTTAATAAGCAGATGACTTTCAACGAATATGTTCTGATAATTGTTAATTGAGTTGTTGTATTGGTCCTTTTTATTTTAATAAATCTATTTATTAATATTAATGTTCCAGTTCTTATCTCATATTTATCATGTTCTAATTTACAAGTATTTAAAACAATATAACTTTAATCTAATTTATTTTTACAAGATATCTATTATTTTAATTTACAAAAATAAATCTGCAGCTTACCAAGAAATGTCTCTAGAATGTACAAAATAAAATTAAAATTAATCACATTTTATGTAACACTTTCTCTTACTCTTTATTACTATAACAATCAATTTATAACTTGCCATATTAATATTACATTGAGGTAATTGTTCTAATTATAGGAATCTAAAATTTGTGTTAAGAGTCAAAAACAAAACCTTCAATCCATCTGGAAAGGAAACATTAATAGAAAATTAAAAGAAAATCATCATATAGGAAAAAATATAAATAAAAATGTTTAATTGCTTTTATTAATATTAATATTGCCATAAATAAAATAATCAAAACATATTGTGATCATTATATCGACATATAAATAATTTTATGTGGTAAATTTTTTATGTTATCACCGTATAAATATTTTTATATGGTGATATAACGATCATTCATATATATTTTTTTTCAGGCACATCAAAATTTAGAATATTTATAAATATGCTCTTACATTTCCATGTGCTCCCCCTTTCCTTTTTGTGGCTAATAAAAATAGATAGTGACATATAACAAAAAAAAAAAAAAAAAAAAACATCAATTTGTAAATATATATTTATTTAACTTTATTTAAATTAAGCATTCTAAAATGGTACATTTTTTAAAAAGCATTATAAATGTATGTTAAGAGGAAGTGCATTTTATATCAACACAATAATCAGCAATGCATAATAAGTATCAGTTATAATAAAAAATTATATTTACTTAAGAGTTAAACAATACCTAAAACATACTTTGTAGTAATCATTTAAAACTCTTTCACATATTAAATCTTATTTGTTTATTTATCATATAACGGCCTCGTCCCCTTCCCCTATTTGAGGCAACTGAGCTTGGAACTGTAATATATCCCGGAAAATTTGGCCTTGTAACAGAACGAGATACAATAGAGCCATCAGGTTTAGCATAACATATTGAATAACCAGGATCTTTGATTACATTACTTTGAGTTTCAATACCAATACTCTTGTTCAGAGATTGAATTGCTAGTTGTTTTTCAGCCAGTTCTTCAGGAGTTTCATATCTTGCTGGAGGAGAAGCAGGTCTCATAGTTTTGACCACCTTTAGACATCTCATTCCTTGGAAAGAAGTTTTCTCAGAGGGAGTAAGCTTCACTAAGGTTGCAGACTGAGATCCTGCCTCTACCATTTTAGATGAGTTATTCATATGTTCAGTCATGCCAGCCACATCAGATAAAAGAGATAGGTTACAGGACTGTTGCTCTGAAGATTCTTTTCTAGTACAAGATGTGTTTTTAACTGCTAAAGTCGAATTACCTTTAGCAAGTAATTGAATCATTTTGGCTGGTTGTGATCGTATTGCTGGACTAGAAACCAAAATGGTGGCAGCACTTGGAGAGGGTACAGTTATAATAGTGGACTTAGGAGGACTACTTGATTTTCCAGGATTATTTGCAAGTATGCTGAAACCACCAGCATTTTTTAAAGCTTGTAAAGAAGTTGGAGAAAGATGTTTATTTTGTGTAAGAGCAGTATGTAAACTAGATGTCAGTGGTAGAGAAATAGTAGTTTTAGTTTCAGCTGGAATAGGATTGGTTTGCATTGGTTCAATTACTGAAGGAGGAGCAGCCTTCAATTCTTCAATTCCAGTTTCAAAATCAGAAATTGGTAAAAATGCACGGTCGCTGCTGAGCATTTCACTTAATAAACTTGTAGCAGTAATGGTTGAATCGTGGATCTGAGTTGTATCTGAAGTCGTATTAGACATTGCTTCCAATTCAGCCAAAGCTTTTTCAGTTTCTTCAGCAGAAACTGTATCCTCAGGTTCAGGAGGTGTTAAAGGGCGGGGAAGAAAGCTACTATCCCGCCCAAAAGCTTTCTCAACATCAACAGGGTCATTTTTCTTTGGTAGAATATTCTTAGAGAAAGGCACAGGAGACTTTACTGTAGGAGTTGACGAAATGGAAGGTGTAAAATCTGCAAATGTAGGCATCTTTTGGGGAGTTTCATCCATAGTGTAACTAGCTAAAGGTCTGCCTGGAGTTCTTTTGCGCCATGTACCAGCAGCAGGTCTTCCAATTCTCTTTTCTGGGAGTTTTTTAGCTGAAATTGAAATTTCATTAAATTAAACTCAATAAAAATACAACTATTGAAATTTATCCCACATAAATAACATACATAAAATATTTATTACATATATTCATACATAAATCTAAATTTTTACATATATTTATTTTAAATCTAAATTTTTATATTTTAAAAATGTGGAAATACAACAGTAAAATTTTATATTTATAAGCCATATTTAAGAGGAGAGAAATGTTATAAAAAAATTCATTACAATGACTAATAATTATCTTTTAAACAATAGAAAATTTTTTGTTTTACTTCAGTAATATACACTCTTTTGAAAAAATTTGTTAATTAAATGAGTCAATAGCATTTCTTATATTTAATTAATAAAAAATATTTATCAACAATTAAGAAATAAAACTGAACTGCTTAATGAACAAATACAATTAAAAGACTTCACTATTTGTAAATTATTAATATTTTAGTTAGTAATTTTACTTTTTACATTTAATGAGTTCTTTGTAAACAATGTCAAAATTATAGAAAATATCAGTTTATTGTATACAGTTAATTAACAAATTTTGAAAATAATAAATAAGCAAGCAGTACTATTTTCAAGAAATTTCAATTATCCTTTCAACAATGACTCTACCTGGTTTAGTAGCAGGCGTTTCATTACTTCCAGAGACTGAGCTAGACGATTCTGAACTGTCAGGGGATAATCTGGCTTTAGCACTGGTAGGCTATAAAACAAAATTTAAGCTTAAATACAAAGTACCATAAAATACTTGGTTTAAAAATTAGTAAATTTATTAAATATTAAGTTATTAAATTTTAGTAAAAAATTATGAATTATTAAATTTTGATATTTTCAAGCTTTTACTGAAATAGATGCCCATAAATTTTTTACATTCAAAAAAGTTGCATCTATATACATTATTATATACTCTAGATTACCTTTTAAAGTTAATCAAATTCTTCTTGTTTAAATTTTATTTACTCATATTACATAAATTGTTTAGGTGAATTTGTATGAATAATGAAAACTCATAATGATAAAAATTGAATAGGTTCCTGGATTTTTTTAGCTAATGAAAAAAAAAAATTTAAGATGTTTTTATTTTTAAAAAACATTATTAATGTAAAGTTTATGACAATAAAATTAAATTCGAAACTTTTAATTCTTCAGTATATTATGAAAATCAAAGAACTCGAGATAAAACTAAAGAAAATTCTTATTAATAAATCTTCAAGAAAATGTTTAATTATTTAAATTTCTTTAAAGCACTCAGTAATTGAATGTGCAAACAATATTCAATAAATTAACCAAATTCCATGGATATTTTTAATAAAAGATGTAACGTAGTTCAAAATCTGAAGATAAATTAAAATTTTAAAAATTAACACCTTCTTAAGTTGACTTTTTTTGTTTAGATATATTTAAATAAAGTAATTTATATCTTTGTTTTGTATATAAAACATATCATTTTAATCAGAATTTTAAAATGATTCCAATGAATAAAAACTTTTGCAAAATATATGACTAGCCAAGATTAATTAATTAGACAAAAAAAAAAGAAAGAAAAGAAAAAAAACCTTACATTTATAAAAGAAACAGAAATTTTGAATTTTTATTTTAAGTTACTTTTGGAATATATAACTTTTAAATGAAGATTTTTTTTTCACTCAAATTCCCAAAACATAATCTTAAACACTCTAAAAAATTCAGCACAATAAAACATTATTATTATTATTATTATTTTTGGTCATAAAATAAAAAAAGATTTATTAATTTTATATCTGATATATTTCGAATAAACACATTCAGGATGTATTTTTATAAGTTATTTTATATACTAATTTATTTTAAACTGAAATAAAGTAAATATTATTGGTCTATAAATTCATCTAAAATTAAAAATATAATAGACATTTAACTTTATATTATCACCCTTAAAACTATTCATACTTTTAAGTCAAAAAATTACATCTGTGAGAAACAAAAGATTTTTCAACAATTACATTCAAGGTTGAAAAGTAATAATTTCCGAAATTGATGAAATAAATTCTAACTGGTGCTTATTAGTACTTTATTAGACTATACAGATCATTTAATATTTTATTTAATAGTATAATAGTGTAAAAGTCCATAGGAAAAAAATATTATTTCAATTTCATGTGCAATTAACTAATTTTTTATTTTAATGTTAAATGAACAAAACATTTGTCTGAGCAATTATTTCCATTCATCCAAAAGCAAAATACATAATTTATCTATCATAACATGTCACCATTAAAAAAATAGGGAGATTTTATTTTATTTTGAAGAGAAAGAGAATAAAATCTTCAAATGTTATAACACAGGAAAAATTTATAATCCTACCATTTCACATTTTTTATTTCATTTGTTTATCAATTACAGTGCTATTTAGTTTAACAAATAAAAATTTTGATTTTTATATTACTTTTCATTACTTCTGTGAAAGTGAGATTCTGTAACAAATGAATTTTGTTAATGCAATTAAAATTTTAAAAAGAAAGACATACATTAAAAAATATCTGTTTTACAAACAAAATTCAAAATGCTTTTCAAGGAGCATTTTTTTTAAAGTTGTAACTATTTTCATATTTTTGCAATAATTTGTCATGTTAATGTTCATTAACAATATTTAAAACAAATAATAAAAAAACTTATTAAAAAAAAAATAATAATCACATGGATTGATATACAGGTTACCCATAAAATTTAAAATTTAATGCAAGAACAAAATGCACAACAATTTTAAAATATAAACATAAAATTCCAAACGATTTTCTTTTTTTAAAAAAATTTCATTTTGACTTGGAAATAAAATTATGCTTTCACCGGACGATCTTTCAAAAAAAAGTGAGTAACTACAAAAAGGTCTGTAAAAGAAATAGTTTAATGTGGATTCTGAGCCACTAATAAACATCCATGCCACCACCAGGATTCAAACTGAAGTCTGTGGTACCAAAGGCCATAGCGCTAGCTAATTGGCCATCAGGCCACATAGATGAAAGGTAGTTCACATTCATTAGCATCCTGACCCAAGACGCCTTCAGATGACCAATACCATGAGTGGTGCTTGTGAGTACTTTGTCTGACAACTTTGTGAGTACTTTGTCATGCTTTTTTGTCTGATATACAGGCATTTATCCAACTACATTTGTCCGACATCCAAACACAAGGGTATGATTTATGTTTGGCTCAATATCTGACCATGTCGTTAGTACCTAGCTAAAAATAATTTGCAACTACAGTGCCCATCTGATGTACTGTCCTTGACAGCAAAACCACTGTCTCCTCCGTTTAGAATAGTGTGCCTTTGACAGGATTGAAATGTGATGGAGTGAAGAAAGGTCTTCTTTAGTTACAAATGAAGATTCAGTTTAGATTCTGATGGCATGTATGTATTTGGAAGCCTTATGAAGGCCCAAACTTGAGGCATTCAATGCCTATGGTTTGGAATGATTTTGTGTTTGACAGATTGCCATGACCACAGTTGGTATGATGGTTGGAAGTGACATTGCATGAAACACTCAAATCCCCATAGCAATTATCCACAGAAACAAGAAAACCCAGCTCGGATCTTCCTGATATCCCTTAAGCCACGTGTGTTGTTTTTCTAGGAAGGACTCCCAGGAAACATTTTCCAGTGAGATAATGCTTGGCCAATGCTACACAACAGGTATGTTACAGGGCTGCTTCTTTAAATTTGACACAATTCCCTCACCCATCCGATTTTCAGATTTGTTGTTTCTTTGCATCCATATTATTAGATTTTTCATAATAACAAAATTTTACAGGAATAAGCAAAATTTGTTTGAAAAACAAGAGAAAAAATTGAAAATCTGAATCCTTTTCACATTTTTTGGCATTCTTCTGTTAATTATAATAAGATAAAATCGTTATAATGCTTTTTTAATGAGCAGATATATTTTTCTCTTCACTCATCGCTTAAAGAAAAGAATTTTAACAAAAGCTGTAAATATTATCTATTTTTTTTATTTTTAACATGCTTACCAAATTGTATAAAAGGCAATCTGATCCTCAAAAAAAATTGCCAAATATAACAAAATAAATAGCTTTATTTTTAACAGCTTCAACAATATAATAACATAACTAAACTTTTCTGAAAACTTACAAATTAAATTAGCATTAACTAGTTTGTTTAATTTAAGTCCCAGCAAACCTGTCTTTGAATATGATGCCTTGCACGCCTACGCACAGGAGATAATTCTGGTGAATATTCTCTTGGCTTTCTACGCTTCCTTTTGCCTTCTTCTTCTGGCTTCCATGCATCTTCTTCAGGAGCTTCATTTTCTTCCATTATTGGAGAAAATGCAGCTTTAGTAGAAACAGAAGCAGCTGCTGCAGAAGCTGATGGTAATTTGACAACAACAGACATCATAAATTCAATTATTTCATCCTAAAATAAAATGTAAACATACATTTAAAAATTTTAAAAACATCTGATCAGTATAAATTGTTTAACTGAAAAAATTGGAAATTATGCAAAAAATTTATAAAGTCATTTTCTCCCTTTGCATTGTTATTTTATTTTCATAATATTTTTGTAAATTTATTGATGCTTATGTAGTTCTGATTTTTTATCTTCAATAATATATAATGTTGCACAAGTCTAAATTTTTATCAGAAGTTTCGAAGGTGAAAAATCCATTGATTGTATACAGTGGCTTAAAATCTGTACCAGGAAACTCCAAAGTTTTTTATATTATCAATAATTATCAATAGATTATAATCAAGATATTGCACTAATTAACACAGTGACATTATATAAATTACATTGACAGATTATTACTATTCTATGTATTAATGTAGTAACCAGATATGAAAGAGTAGTCTCAATATAGATCATAAATGTTGTGAGAGGCAACTAAAATGGGCAACTCAGTATGTAAACATATAACAGGAAAATCCTATCTCCGTGGCATTTATAAATATGGATGCCTGGTACTCCAACTGGGAGTTGAGCATGAGGTAACAATCTTTGTAAAAGTTTCATCAGTTAAGAAATTAATTCAGGGTGGATCTACAGAAAACAATTCAGCAATAGTTATAAGGAACTGAAACTATTCTAAAGGGTGCAGATGCTTATCGAACAAATGAATATATATGAACAGCAAGCATAATTTTGGCACTGGCTTTCTACTCAATAGCAAATTCAAGCATCTGGCAATGAACTTCAAAATAAACTTTCCTATATTTTGGGTACTTTCCTCAAATTATAGTGCAAATAACTATGCCCCAACTGAAAAAAATATATATATGAGGAGGAGAAATCATTTTAAGAGGAACTGGAGCCCCTACTCAATTTATGCTACAGCTATGAGGTAAAAATTATAGTGGCAACAATGTAAAGATAAATAAGTAAATTTAATTTTGACCAATAATTGGAAAACATAAAAATCAATGAGAATAGAGCAAAACTTTTTGACTTCAAAAATTAATTAAATTAAAATCAAAAAAGGGGTTAAAATATAAAGTAAAAATATATCAAAAAGGTAAGCATATAATAAATTTTTAAATGCTTTATGAATTAAGTAGCTATATTTTCTTTGTTTTCTCACAAAAAGTCAAAGATAATTTTGTGAACGTCTTCTTTCATAGATAAAATATTCGGTGCTTTATCTACATAAAAAAAAGTGTCAAAGACTATTAAAACAAACATTAAAATCTGTTATATATTAACATAACAATTTTTATAAATATAATTTTATTATCAGTTTATATTAATGTCAAAGGAATATGTTATATCAAGAATTGTCATACCAATTTTTTTTTTAATGCCGAAGGAAAATAAACATTTTAATTTCTTGTATAACTGCAAGATGTTTTATGTCATTGCTTTAAATTTCAAAGGACATAAATATGAAAATCTGTTATATAGCTGTAACATATAAGTAATCGAATAAATCTCAAAATTTCTTAACATTAAAATGAGTCCAATGATTTACCTGACTTAATTATTTAGCACATCTTTCAACATTAAATAAAATTTTTATCCAACCTAATATTTTTTTTACTCTTCAATGTAAGAGAATTATTTACTCTTCATCTTTACTTACTCTTCAATTTAAGAAAAATTTTAAATGAACAACATATCAGTTCACTCACCAAAAGACAACGATCAACTACAGCTTGAGTAACTTTTTCAGCTTTCATTTTTTGAGGGCACATTCGTAATAAATCATCACACCCTCCCACGACAACCAAACCTGTTTCAGCTCTCATTCGTGATCTGAAATCTTCAATATCATCAGATGAACACATTCGAGCATTTTGACCAACAATAAACAAAGTTGGTACTCTGCTATCTAACAGTGGATCATTTAAATCCTAAAAAAAATATATCCTTTTCAGATATAAAATATTTTTAAAAACATATTTTATAAAATAAAACTTCTTAGGAAATCATCAAACAAAAATAAGTAATTACTTAATAAAATTTTTAGTTAAAAAAACCTATCACATTATATGTTTGGTTTTTTTTAATTTAAAAAAATATGCTTTTGATTCTACCAATAAATTTGCCTAATTATCAAATGCAATTAAAATTAATATTAGATCAACCTGCTGCTTTGCAATTTATAGAATTGAAAGATATAGATATTAAAAATTAACTTGTAAAGGTATTATTTTTTGAATAACCTAATAAATTTAATCTGAATCAATTCATACATTTTTTATCCAAATGAACTGAACTTTTATATTATTGCTAAATAATATTAAAAATAAATAATGACTTTTTCTGGTTGATATGATTAATTCAGTCATAATTTAAAATAAACAATTAATGTCTTATTTTAAACCTTATGATATTAAAAGTAAAATTTTTATAAAAATAATATTTATTTTACTAAAATACTTCAATTTTATTATTCTTTTCAGTTTACAGAAAACAATGAAATTAAATGTTAAAACTGCAGAAATGAAAAACATAAATAACATATAAACGAATTTATAAGAATACCAATAACCAATAAGAATACCAATATGAATAATTTGAGGATAATAAGTTTATTAAATTCTTGTATAAAAATATAATTTATAAATAATTGATGTTTTAATTATTTGAATATGATTGAGCTGCTTAATAATTGAAACTGCATATGATTTACGTAAGAATATTATTGCAATGTACTTACACCACGAAAACCATTCACACCAGTTAAAGGAAATCCCAAGCATATAATACCATCAATTGGTTCTTGAAGAGCAATCTTAAATATAAAAAAAATTAAATATTAATAATACAACAAAAAAGTACAAGCATTTAATGCAGAAAATAAATTATTACTCATGGAGTAATAAAGAAAATGTAACAAAATTTGTCAGGCATTTTCAGAAAACCTGAATTACATAATTTAAAAAAAGAAAAACTCTGCAAACAATGAAAATACATATAAATACTAAGATAAAAAAGAGTGGCATTAAAACAGTAGTGGTTATGGAGGAGAAAACAACAAGAATGGCATGCATACAACAAAAAAATAAGGAAAATTTGAGAACAGAATCAGATAAAAGCAATGAGCAGGGGTGAAAATGGGAGTTTTGGTCAGAGAGCTGGATTCAAGATCGAGAGAGCTTGACAAGAGATTGTTCGGTCAACAGGACTAAAGAGATTTGGAGATTCCAGAATTAGGAATTAGAGCAGTGTTGAATGTGCATGTGGTCATGCTGAGTGCCAGAGTGTTTGTTCACTCATTAAGTTTATTGTAAATATTCATAGCCGATGATGCAGTCAATATATATAATGTATACATCACTGTAAATATTTCATCAAAAAATTTGTTGAAATTCCATACTAAAATTGTCAATTAAAAGCAAAATATTTAACCATATGATGGTTAGTATCAATAATTAAAATTGAACTGAAAGTTATCAGAGAATTAAGATCTACTACTTTTCTTTACAATTTTTTTCTCTGAAAAAATAAAAATGCATTATTTTAAATCAGAAGATTCTATACTACGATTTTACATATATTCAAATAATTTAATCTTATTTTGTTTTTCATTTCAATTCAAATAAGCATAGAAATATAGTCATGGTAGTCATGATAGGAATATGTCAATAAAATATTAAATGATAATGATAAATTGTCACAATTTAAAACTTTATTATGAAACAATTTTAAATAGTTTGTGATCATTTGAATGAAAGAAAAAAAATTCCTGTTAATAATTATTAGTTTTATTAAAATATTTCTTTTATAGAAATACTCAGTAAAATAACTTTTATAAAGTGATAATAAGTATATTAGACAATCTTTAAATGGAAGGGAAAAAATTTTGGCAACATTTTGTACAAGGTATATTTAATTTTAAGGCACTCATACATTTTTGAAATATAAAAGAAATATTAAATTTTAACCAATTAAAAAATTATTTTTAATACTATAAAAATGATTCTGTCCTCTGGCACTGTTGATATCTTTAGCTTGGAGTTGTGAAATGGAAATTTGCATTTACACTGTTGTAGAATCAAATCTACAGCAGACTTGATTAGTACAAATATTTAATTATAAATACTAATAGGTATAAGAAATTTTTGATTAAGGATAAAATACTTCTACACGTACAATTCTAACTTTTTGAAAGATATAGTAGAATCTGTTCTTGTTATTAAGTCCTGAAAGCAGAACAGATAACAGAATATGTTAAAATCTTTTAATTTAATATATTACAAATAAAAGGTTAATTTTTATACAAAGGATTTTATTTCTTATATTTAAAGTTTCAAAATGGGTTATATACATTTAAATGCATAAAAAGGGACATTTTTTCCATTGCTTCATTTTAATTGATAAAAATTAAATTTAACTAATTATTAATAAGTTACATGTACAGTTTAAAATAGTTTATGAATTTGTGATCAAGAACTATCTAGAAAATGCTAATTTGGGTCTTCTGTAACACAATGTTACAGAACTGAATATATAATCCATCAAATTTTATTGCTACAACAAAAATATTTAATACATACATGGCACGCAATCAAAGCACCTATAGTCCATCCAAGTAATATTAGGGGTCTATTTGGATAGTGATTTTTCAGCTATAAAATCAAAACAGAAAGTTCAATTTAAACATATTAGTATTATCTCTTGAATACAGGAAAGTAATACAAATAAAAATTTTTTTAATTAACTGGTAATTTGTCAAAAAGTTTTAATTTTAAAAGGCTAGTAGCACAAGTACCTCAGTGACTTTGTTCCTGATGTTCTTTAGCATCTGTTCTAAATATTCTTCAATAGTAGAAGGAACTTTTCCCTCATCTGATTGGGCAGGTATATTCATAACTTTACACATTAAAGATAAATTATTCTGCCAAAATCGCATTCTTGGAGAACGGGTATTTAGGATATTTTGGTTTGGAGCACATGGACATATCAATACTATAGGATTTCCAGGCAGCTTTCTCTGAAAGAGAAATAATTGTTCTTCCATTTTTGCTTAAAAATAATAAATAATTTTTAATTGTATGTTTTCTGAAAAAACTTTACAAATTTCATAAGTTAAGAGAAGTTTAATATCTCAATTTTCAGAGAATTATTCATATTTCATAAATATCTCTTAAAAAATTATTTTGTCTGGGCAGCCAAAAGAAACAGCACTAATATAAATCATTATAGTTAAACACTATTTAATTATATTTTATCTATAAGAATTGATATATATAAATTAAGAAATAATGCACAAAACTGCCTGAAACATTTTTATTATAAATTTTTAAAAATAAATCAGTTTTAAAAATTTAATATTTCTAACAACTTTCAAAACTCTAATTTTGATTATTCCTCTATAAAATTATTCTATATAAAATAAAGAGTACTAACAGGTTTATTCTGATTTAAAACAGGAAACACTGGATCCCAAGATTTCTTTACAATCTGAATTACAGCATCACCATAAGAATTTCCAGCATATGATAGAAGTATTTTTTCAATTAAAGTGGGTATCTAAAAACATACATATAAATTACTTTATGCTGCATAAAACAAGAGAGAGAAAATAAATTTGCATTTTAGTATTGTATACATTGAATTACAAAAAATAACAACATATCTTACTTTTGCTTTTAATGTTTGCAACACATCAATATAAGATGTCAATGTTGAAATGTCACAATGATTTATAAGAGTTTGATGGAGCCATGAGATTAGCTTCATATCCTAAAAGTTAAACCATTTTAAATATAGTAATTCATTTTTGTAAACCTACATAACAAAATAGAAATGTCAAATATTTTATAGAAAGATTATGTAAAACTTTCCCAGATTGAAGCAAATAGATTTTATATATATATGAGCAATAGTTAAATTTTTTTTAATAAAACACAATAACATAACAAGAATAAAAAAAAGAAAAATTACATTAAATAAAAAATTCAAAAGTCTGAAAAAAAAATCTTCTGCTATTCTAAATTACCACTTAATCATCTATTTTTAGTTAATATAGCAATAGAAAGCATATGAAACAATTTCAATAAATACAGCTTTTTCACTAATTTACAGATAAACTAAATTAACAGATATATAATAAAATATTAACTTTTATAGAATCAGTAAACTGTATAGTAATAATTTTCAATCATATTTTAAACTTTCTAACTAAAAATTTATTCCATATGAACTATCTAATAAATTGTTTATGACATTAAAAAAATTAAATAACAAGCATAGCCATGATACAAACATAGCAGAAAAGTTTTCATCAATTAATTTAGATGTTCAAGATTAACCAATTACTATTTTTTTTTTTTTTTAAATTTCAGATAAATGACATCTCACCCAAAATATTAAGCCAAATATCTGTCTTATTTGTCTAGCAGCCCTATCAACAGAAAGTCTCTTTTTTATAGCCTCATTAGAACTTCCATTGTAACACAGCTTTGATAACTTGTCTTCATTGAGTATCTGCATTACCTTTTCATGCAATTTCTTCTGAGATGCCGATAATTTAGATCTGAAAACCAAGAAATTATTTGTTGAAAATTAAAATAGATAATTTAATGTAAATATATATATATATATATATATATATTTGTTGTATTTTTTTTATTATTATTATTAAAAATTTCATTAAAGACATTCAAGTAAAACAAATAAGACTATGTTTGAAGTTTTTCAAACATCTGGGAAAAAACCTCCCAAACAAAATATACAGATTAATACAGTACAGTACAGTCAGATTATAGTATGTTATTGTACTATAGTTATTATAGCACAGTCAGATTAATCATGCATCTGACATTATTTGAATCATATATATGAACAAAAAGCCCAAAAAGTGTATCATCCAGACTGTGCACAAATATCAGTGCAGTTTGAGAATATATTTTGACAATTGGCATTGAGCCACTGATATAAACAAATATTCAAATAGAATTATGAATTATATCCCATCGTGACAATCACATTGTCTTTCATGTGAATTTTTTTGCATGGAAATGGCTTTTTCATAGAGCTTTCTACAACAAAGGCCTTATATGCATCACATATCTGCCAACTCTCCTGATTTATTCGGGAGTCTTCATAATTTCTGCACCTTCTCCCAAAATCCATATAAATTCCCCAAATTTTATCAAACAGAAAATTCCCTTAAAAGGATTTTATGCATAAAAATTGATAGAATTTTAAAAATCCTTTTGTCTTTCTTGGGCTATATATGTAATATACTGCTATATATGTAATATACTAATTCTAATGATAGGCATTAAATAAGAAAATAAATATAGTACAATTCATAGCAAATATGAGAGATAAAGCTGCAAAAAAAAATAATCTAGGATTTCTTTTTGTTTTATTTTATTATTTGAATCACTAAGAAAGACAAGATAATTTAACTATTAAAATTTGAACAATTTTCAAAAATAGGAATAGGAAATGTACTTGACTAATTGCTTTAAGAATAAGAAATGTAGATAAGTACTTCAAAAAAAGTTTTATAATTGAAATGTTTCCTGTTGAGTCAAATTAATTCCCATGTACGAGATTTGATCGAAGTAATTTCAATTTTCAAAGAATTTTTCATGATGAGTATCTGATATTATACATCTAATCCTATTTTCAGTTTATTTCTATGTTGGAAATAATTGTTCACATATGTACGTGCTTTAAAAAAATAATGTCGAGAACAAAGCTTAATTAGCAAAGAGTATTTATTTTTAGTAGATAAACTTATAATAACAAGATATTATTAAACTATAACATTATTATTGCATGGAATAAAACTGGAAAGTCCTACAAAGGCATATAAAATCAGCTTTTTAAATAAATAAAAAAAAAATTTCAAAGTCATACAAATTCAATAAAGTAAAATTTGAAAATGACAATGTTTTCAAGAAGTTTACAATTTCATAGGTGCATTCATTACAACATTGAATTGTAAGTGAACTACATGTCCTACAGTCATGATTTAAAGTTTGCCATCATAAAAGAACTTTAAAAATTCCTTTTCTGAAATTTATCAATAGTAATTCATTAATTTGTTTTATTATTTATATTTTTATTTATATTATAATACTACATATATTTAAATATTTCTAAAATTGTACATATAAATAAAATATAATTTTTAATTTTTAGAACAATATATACTAAACTACATACAAATCTAAGAATTCCTCTTGTTCTCTGTCTTTAAACAGGTGATTATTCTTCAAACTTTTTTCACATTCATTGGCTAAGGCTTTTATTTTTGGATTATCGAAAGGAGATACAATAGGTTCATCACATATTTCAACATTAATTTCTTCATCAGCATAGCTGTAAAATATTAAATATAATTATATATATATATATAATTAAGTTTTTTTAAATAAAAATTACATATATTTAAGTTCCATTTGTAATTTTACTTAATAATGTTTTTATATATGCAATATTTTGTATAATAAATTAAAGTGAAAATTATAATAATTATTTAATCATTTTGGCTTTCAATAAAAATATGATTGTAATCAGTTCCATCCTGCATATTACAGCACATGGTAGAGCACAGTCTCCTGAATCTTTGCTATTGCAAGTCTGTCATTAATCAAATAATGTTTCATTCAAAGTTATCATTGGGTTGCAATAAGAAATTGATCTTGTAAGAATGTATGGGATCGCTCAAACAATTTTCTAGCGCATCAAATTCTTGCTCAACCCCAAAAACATACTTAGCTTTCTTGATCAATATAAGAATACAATTATGCTGTGTTTCTTCAGATTCTGGTACAAGACTTGTATTTAGATTAATAGCTTGCTGACCTGGAAGGAAAAAAAAAATTTTAATTTTTGTAAGCATTTCCTTATTTCCCTTTATGTCCATTGGTATCTTGATGACTTGTAATATCTCTCAGCCCCATATTGCTTAAATTAAGTTTTTTGTTGTTGTACAAAGAACAACAAGCCGAATAAATATCATCACATACTTCTTGCATCCAACTGAAATCTTTTTATCCACATATTCACCTGCTATAAGAATGGATAAATGTCATACCAAACGAAAGTGAATATGAAAACGAATGAAAAGAAAGTAATGACTCAAGCACCAGAGAATGAAATGGTGATGCTGAATGGAGAAATTGAAATATGCAATTTATAGAAAAACATTTTTTTAAAAAAGCTGAATGGTCAGAATTGAATCTGGAAACAAAATTTAATTACAGCAAACAAATTCAACCTTGAGTTACACTTAAATCTTGAATTCAAAGCTAGCATAAGGCATGAAATATGTTATACGTGACATTCCAAAAGTAATAAACATTGATAAGAATTGAACAAATGAAAAGTAATAAATAAAAAGTGAAAACCGATTTTTCCTTATGTTTCATTAGGGTTGCTGTTAGCTACATTCATCAGCTTATCATAATGAAATGTTTTTAAAAATTGCCATACTCTTGAAAGAAAACTGTCTCGAGAAAGTTTCTGTTGCTATAATTGTTAAATTGACGATATTAGGCTTTGCATGTAGCAAAATGATAGTGTGAAATCGCCAATGTATAATTGGCATGAAATGCTCTCCGATAATTTTCTGTGATTATTAGATATTTTTTATAAATTTCCCTAGCTTTCCAGTTCAATAAAATTTTCCTACATCCTTCATTTCCTGGCCCTATTACCAGTCTGTTCACGCCAGTTACCACATTAATCACATTTGTAAGAAGTAAACTTATAAATCTAGATTTATAAACTGATAAAGATTTACTATCTTCAGAAATAAATGCATATGCAGTGTTAATTACTACAAAACTGTTGTTGTTGTGTCTTATCCCACTTGGCTGGCCAAGCCCACGAGCCTGTACGTACTCATGATTGAAGGAGTAGGAAGCAGTTTCTATTGTGATGGAGCACTTTCGTAGGTAGAAGTCTGACTTTGGCTCCATGACGCTCTTACAGTCATGGGAGACCGGGACCTACGGCTTAAAGTGGATTCCGAACCACTACAAACATCTATGGGCACCGCCGGGATTCGAACTTGATACCTGTGGTACCGAGAGCAGAGAGCCACTCGGCCATCAGGCCCCCTTACTACAAAACTTACCGTATAATAGAAGAATGTTCTTAATGGATGCCTCTTCAATAAAGGTTTAACAATCAAAACAAGAATATTAAATTGAAATGATTCATCATATACAACAGATCCAAGATAAATCAAGTTCAAAGAAAAATTCGAAGTTCGAGATTTATTTTCACTACCATGCATCCCTAGTTTTTATAATTAGAGTATTGAAACATTTAAAAACAATGATATTTATTACCTAATATGACAATGATAAAATACAGAAAATATAAACAAGTGCAATGATTATGATTCTTTCTTTGTAATTCCCTTTCATTTTCAGAATCCATAAAGATAAATTCATAAAATGTAATTTGTAAATTTTTTTAATTAGAAAGCAACTTTATTAAAATTAAAGTTGGAGATAAAGTCTAAAATAAAAGTTATTAGATCTTGCAAAATTTAAATTCTATATAAATATTAACATATTCCTATTCTGTGAAACAGATTTTTCACAAAATGTACACTGAAAATTATTTGAGGTACTTCCATATTATACAAACCTTGGTAAGACTATATCCTCTGCTCAAAATATTATAATTGTAAATATAATACAAATACTATACTTTACCAATTGCGTAGATTAACCATTGCAATTTCGCCAATGATATTATAATAAGGAAATACCGAAATTTGTAAATACAATACAATACAATGTTTCAATTAGTAAAAATTAAAAACACAATAATGTGACAAAGACTATTGTCATTTAGAATTATTAATTTAATATTTCTATAAAACACTAAAATAAAATATTAAAAACATTTAACTTTGCTTTACATTTTTTTATTCCTAAACAAAAATTAAAATTCTAATAAGTCCAAAAATGTAAATGTCTATTTTATATATAAGTTCAAAAAGTACCTTCTATCCAACAGCACTGGATATCGATGCAGTCCTTTCATAAATAGTAATCGGGCTGGTTTCGTTCTGTAAGATTCAGGGTGTGCATTCCATGGTTTGACATAATTATGATCAACAAGAATAACTTCTTTTTCCAAACCAGATACTTTCCTTAAATATTGTTCAAGGGAAGCATATTTGTTTTCAAAAGACATATTTAATGAAATATAAGAAATACTAATATCAAAATTCAGTAAATATTCAAATATTCAACTAGTTGACTTGCATTTAATGCAGTCATTCTTTCCAATCAACAATTATGAATAAAATATCTTTTCCTTTCAAAAGTGCACAAACCTTCGATTTCTAGAAGACGTTTTAAATAGCTAAGCATATATTCTTATTTTAAAAGAATACAGTAGTTACATTTTAAGAACATTTCTCAACGCGCGTTGTTCGCAGTTACTATAAACAAACATTGAAGTATTGCCAACTTTAACTAACAAAAATATGTTACAGTTCCAAGCTGTTATTAAATATCAATTATAACAATGGCATAGTAAATAAGGAAGAATTCTGAAAGGGCATCGATTTCCAAAAGAAATATACATTTTAAGTAATTTCTTAAAGAAAGATTTTATAAATAAATATTCAGTAATTTTCTTTATTCCAAAAAAATGCCAATTATTTCCAATACAAAAAATTTTAAGCTTTTTAAGCATTTATTATAAGATTTCAAAAATTAATCTACAGAACGTTTTTATAAGATCATTTGTTACAGTGATTAGCTTTTCAAAAAATGTAATATGAATCATTGCCGATTGTTTCAAGATGAATACAGTTTCCCTGATATAGAAATTCAAGCTGTTTTATCTATATCTCGGACCTTAATCTTTTAAATATTCGTGTAAAGCGTATTATTAAGTTCTGTTAGGCATATATATTTGTCATGTATTCATTCAATACCAATTCGAGAAAAATCTTAATCATTGAATAAAATATTAATTATTTTAATTTCATTAACTACCCTATAATATACTTTTCAAACTTTCACGCAAAAATCTACATACAATTTTATATTAACCTGTGATGTCTCATCAAGTGGAAAAGTTTTTGTAATGTCTTAATTCTGATATCCATAGTACAAGCAGTCAATCAATTATTTTCTGCACTACTTTATAAATTAAAAAACTTAACTTGTCACTACGGACAGAGAGAATATCATCTGGATAAATGAAGCCAAATATTTAGGAGTTATTCTTGATAAATATCTTACTTATAATCAACACATCCTCTATCTTCAAGAAAAATTTAATAAAGCCATCCGCATTTTTTATCCATTAATCTGCCGCAATTTGCCTACCCCCATTCAAATCAAACTTCTTTACAAAATCTACTTCCGTTCGCTAATAACATACACAAGTCCAGTCTGGGGATCGGCATCCAAATCGAATATTGCTATTATCAGTCGCCTTCAAAACAAAATTCTCCGCATGCTTATTAACGCTCTTTGGTTCTATCGCAACGCCGACATTCAATATTCTCTCAATATACAGACACTCCCTCAATTTATTTATAAACTTGCTCATAACTTTTTCTCCAATATCCCAAACATTGATAATGAGCTTCTCAAAAGACTTCCCACCTATGATATCACTAATCTAAAGAACGCGAAACGCCCATGCACCTCTCTTCTAATTGATTCTACTTGAATTGCTTATTTTCCCCGCGCCGTCGTTCCGACTAGCGCTGACCTCGATTTGCTTTCATTTTTTTCCAGTTCGCTTTTGCAGTCTCTTGGACCGCGCTTCATGTTGTTTATTTTCGTTTATTCTGTTAAGTTCTCAACACTATCTAGCGATTCTTTCTTACCAAGTCAACGATTTAATCATTTCTGTTTTATTTCTTTTCCAATCTCTCTTCCCAGTATATTTAACTTCCTTTTTGTACTCTTCAAATTACTCGTTCATTTTATTTTAATTCTCTCCCATGTATTTTAATTACTTTCATCACTTATTATTAAAATAACATTAATAATTATTAAAAAAAATAAATAAAATAATTAAATAAATAAACCCTCACTCTATTAAACTTTCTTTTAGTATTTGGGCAAGATTCCTTTAGTCTTTACCTCTTTCTTTCCCCAGCAATGCTCTTTCATCTTTCCAATGGACAATCCAAGATAAAAAGCTAACGGCTGCTGCGCAGCCACGGAGCTTCACCAAAACTCAGATCAACATCCGAAAAGTTTGTTATTACGGAGCATTTACATTAATTTTTCCTGTTTACCTGGTCTTACAGTTCATTCGTTCCCGTCGTGAAATAAACATTAACTCGTAGCTCGCTTTATGGTTGCAATAAGTAATTTCTGTATAATATCGTTTATTTGTATATTATTTGTAAATATTAATTTCTATTAATTAAATATGATGTGGATATGAATGTGCATGATATTTCATCGTACAATCTTTTTTCACATATAGTATATCCCATCTGCGATATCTGTTTACCCGAATTTGATTTGAACACGTTCGCTTGATCAATTAACGTTTGAAGCTGCATTTCTACCATGCAAACCAATACATGGTATATTTAAAAGTATTTAGGACATTTTTGTCCTATACAACACTTATTGATAGTTCATTGTGACTGATAAAGAATCGAAAACAATTTGAGTTCAGTCGAATCGCGATTAAACCGCAAGTGTTCTTGAAGAATATGCCACTAATATGACTTATTCAACCTTAAACCTAATTCTTGAACAGTGGTATTATTCAGAATTTAACAAAATGTAACATTGTCATTGCGGTACTCCATGAAAATGTTTTAAATTTTATTATCAATATTCTATACAGTCTGCCAAATGTTAATAAATAAGAGGTTCAAAAAACGCTTTGTTAACTAGATTTACCGTGCAAAAGAATTTAGAACAAAAAACTGCTAACTAGCATGGATCTTGGTGACAAAAATCTATCTAATTTATTGAGATGTATAAAAGATTTGGCTGATAGTTTAATATCTGAAGAAGTTATCAAATCGCTGTACTCCCTGCTTCTGCCTCAACAAATACAAGCAGATAAAAATTTGGTGTTTACTGTTTTAAAATCTTTAATGTATTTTATGTTGCAAAAACTGATACTGCAGTCACTAATTCATCAATTCAAAATAGAAAACATTAGAAGAAAGTATTGCTCTAGTAAGCGAAATATTAGAAGAATTTTCTTTTTATAATAGATCACCAGCAGATCGATCGATATCAGAGGCCATAGCAGTAGAACCACATTTCGTTTAGTTAATCACGAGTTCTGTTGATATCATTGCAAATTTAGAGGAAATGCTAAAAAGCACATTCAACCTTATGGATAATCTGCCTTAATGACTGTCGCTGCAGGAGACCAACTACTCTTATTGTACATTAATACGGAGATCATTGGCCGCGTAGCGGCCGCCAGCTCCTTCATTGTAAAATGTTGAAACATAGCGGTGGTCTCATGTCCTTTGAGTTAATAAAAAAAATAGATAATTAAATGCCCTTTTTTAAAAAAATAATAATAATAATAATAATTTATTTAATAAAATTATAAAATGAAAAGTAACAAAAATTTCAACAGCGTAGATGTTGATGAAATCCGTTGCATGTAATCAAAAAAATTAAACAGAATGAGCAAAGGTCAAATTAGGAGAAAAAAATAGCTTAGGAGAAAAGCGAACTTTTTTCATCTAGACAGTTGTAGGTAATAAATCAGTCAGAGCAGGTGAAAATCGTCAGAATAAGGAATCAATTTAAAATATTTAGAACAGTGCGAGGTTTTTTGCTATATTTTTTGCGGGAAGAAATATCATAATCGTAATTTTGAATTTTGTAGTGTACTTAAAACAGGGTTACTGATGTTTTGCATATCATTATAGAATTTAGTAGAAATTTTGTGAACGAATTGTCTTAAACTTGGAATCGAGAGAGCGCGTCGAATATCGTCGTTACAAAACTACCAGGGGGAATTCGTTAACATTCTGAGAGATTATTTTTCTCAAGCCTTTGAAAAATTTCAAAATTAGTACATGCAACAGAACCCCACACTGTGCTTGCATAAGCTAATACTGGACGAAGATAAGAGAGATATATTAGTATTTTGAGATTAAGAGGTAAAGCTGAATTTCTATTGATTAAAGGATAGAGAATTCTAAATTGAGTATTGAATTTATTTCTAGGTTATAAATATGCGATCTGTAGTTAAGTTTACTATCAAGAATAATTCTTAAGTACTTGGATATAGGATTGATACTTGTTATAGGATTTTTTGCAAGTGAAAAGAACTGCTTTAGTCTTGTCTACATTTAATTTTATTTTCCAGTTAATGAACCATATTTCTAAATCAATGATATAATTTTGCAAATTTTCCTGGATAGTGCAAGTTTTTTGGCCTTGCGTTAAGATTGCAGTGTCGTCAGCATACAGACTAATTGTGATATTGTTCTTTTGTGGAATATCATTGATGAAGATATTATAGAGGAAAGGAGCTATAATAGAGCCCTGGGGTACACCAGCATGAATATCACGAATTGAGGAATCAGTATTCCCTACTGCGACAACAAAGTGTCTGTCTGAAAGATAGTTACAAATTACTTGAATCAAATAAGGAGAGAAATTGTAAGAAATGAGTTTGTAAATCAATCCATTAACCCAAATTCTATCAAAAGCCTTAGTCACATCAAGAAAAATTGCAGCAGTTTCATATTTCCAGGTAAATCCTTCAGCAAAAGTTTCCGTGAGATTGTAGAAAGTTTTTCGGTAAATCCAAATTGCTGTCGGAGGAGAAGGTTCTTTTGATTTGAATCACTTTTATGGAGGTTCAGGATGATGTTTTCAATTAGTTTACTAATAGAAAGCAATAAAGAAATTGGTCTGTAATTAATAAGAGAAGTAGGATCCCTTCAGGTTTCAAAATCGGGAGAATACTAGCTGATTTCCAAGACTTAGGATAGTAACCAATATGAAGAATATAATCAGTAATTTACATATCTCAAGTATAATTTTGAAAGAAATTTTTTTAAACATTTTATTAGTAATTTGATCTATGCCAGGAGTTTTGTTAATTTTCAGTGAGGAAATACAATTAATAATGAAAGATGCTTTAGTGATAGGAATTTCGGAGACTTGATAAGTATTAATAAAATTAATGATAGTGGACTCAACGAGATTTTCTGTGTCATGATTATGAATTTTGTTTTCAAAAACCTGTTCCTGAAGGCTGTCAGCTAAAACCTCAGCTTTTTGACTGTCATTGGTGGCCAGTGAATTGTTAGAGTCTAGGGTTCTAATGGGAGAACGTTTACGTTTAAAAGTCCTGGAGTAAGACCAGAAAGAACCATCTCCGCAGTTTGCAATTTATAGGTGTCTACCCCAAGTTTCATAATTATATCGAGGAATAGCTCTTCTCAGTAAAGTCTGCGAGTGGTTATAATTAGTCTTACTTCGTGGATCACGAAAGATTTGACAGGTTTTACGTGCATGATTACGGTTAGTGATTAAGGTTTTAATGTGTGGAGGAAGGTAACTACGATTGTTAATATTAATTTGTTTCGAGGCAGCATTGTGAGCATCAGTAATTATTTTCGTCATATTTCCAGTAGCGTCATCAATTTCAGCAGCATTATTAACTTTCTGAGCAGAGTAATTAAAATTAAAGTCAATTAAAGAGAAAATTTAGTTTAACAAGTTCTAACATTGCTGTGAACAGAGATAGTAGGATAAGAAAGGTTAAATTTAATAATTACAGGATTATGATCTGAGGAAAGCTCATTAAGAGAGGAAATGGTGTAGTTAAAATGAAAATTTTTCGTGACTACAAGGTCAATAGTAGAAGTAGAATAATTATTAAATCTTGTAGGAGAGTTAGGAGCTAGAATATCAAAATACTGGTAGACAATTAGCATAAGCAGCTAATTGTCTACCAGTATTATTTCTATTATAACAACCCCACTGAACGTGTCTAGCATTAAAATCACCAGCCAAAATGATGCTACTACTATAGGAAAAAAGAACATTTAGATCAGGAATGAAATTAGAGGAAGCAACATTATTTGGAACATAAACAGATGCAATAGTAAAAGATGGAAAATTGAGAGATACAACAGTAGTTTTAATTGCATGAAGAATTGGAGAGGGAACATGAGTGTGTGGAATACTATTTTTTATTAAAATACCAGTGCCACCAGAGACAGGACACTGTGGTCCGTCATTGCGATAGAAAATGTAACCAGAAAAATTAGGAGAATGATCAGATTTTAAAAGCGTTTCCTGTAGTAGTACAATGTCCGGGTTATAGTTATTAAGAAAAACATCAAATTCAAAAAGTTTATTTTTTAAACTACAAGCATTCCAGTAGCAAATGCAAAGTCCAGTAGCCGATTGAATCATTACGAAGTATTTGGAAGAGATTGGGAAGCCAGGCCATTAACAAATGCCTGAAGTTTATCTGCTTTAGTTTGAGCAGTACTTATTTTTTTTGGATAAGGCCATCAAGACCCTCCAGATTAGTAAATATAGAGAGAAATTCTGGCATCAGATAGTTAGCTTATTGAAAAATTTGGATATCATCAGATTATAACAAAGGGATATTAGTCATCATTGTTGAATACAGATTGTTGAACGCGATGAGTAATCGTATGAATTGAGAAAAAAAGAAGAAAGTAAGGAAAATGTAAATCATCGGTGATGGAAACGTAACAAGAAATGTATGATCAGTAAATATGCGTTGAAGTAAAATATCTAAAAAGCGATAAATGAGCAGGAAATTACGGTGGTTTGAGGCTTCGATTCCATTTAGAAGTAGAGAAAGGATACTTGTATTTTCCATTCAATTGCGTAAATATAGTTTGTGCCTTGATGAGAGGGTTTTCGTGAGTCGCAATGGTATTGAAGAAATTTCTAGAAAGTTTAGTAATATAGTTGTCAATAGAATCAATTTTTAAATCTTGATGAATTGTAGAGTTGCGGACAAACCAGGGTGCACCAGTGATAATACGAAGAAGTTTGTTTTGAATAATTTGTACAGATTTCTTGTTAGATTGTGCAGCTAGACCCCAGATTGGGGCAGCATAGGTAAGGATAGGCCTAAGAACTTGTTTGTAGAGAAGAAGTTTGTTTGACAAAGTTAATTTAGAAAATTTATTAATGAGTGGTAGAGTGAGATAAAAATTTTTTCCAACATTTTTTCTTTGATTTTTTGAATATGAGCTCGAAACGTAAGTTTATTGTCTATAATTAAGCCGAGATATTTAATATTAGTTGCCCATTCAATTTCTTGATCAAAAAGGGAGAGATTAATATATGGTTGTCTGGCGTGTCCTTTTCGGAAAATGATAGCTTGAGATTTAGAGACATTAATTGCGATGCGCCATTTAGTTAGCCAATCCTCTAGGATATTCAGAAAATTTTGAAGAGTATTGATGACATAAAGAATAGAAGCACCTTGGGCAAGAGCAGCAGAATCGTCAGCAAATAGGCAAGTGGAAATGTTAGTGCACTGAGGAAAGTCGTAGGTAAAGATATTGTAGAGAATAGGACTTAGCACGCTTCCTTGAGGTGTACCAGCACAAATACGACCGATTTTGGAGAATTCATTATGAAGTCGAACTTGAAAGGTTCTATTTTTAAGATAATTTGTAATGATAAGTGTGATCCAAGTTGGAAATTGAAGTTTGATCATTTTGTAGATCAGTCCATTGTGCCACAATCGATCGAAAGCTTTTTGACATCTAGAAAGACACCTCCTGTAAAAAATTTATAGTTATATCCTTCAGTGATGATATTGGTGACACGTAGAAGTTGATGACAAGTTGAGTGATGTTGACGGAATCCAAATTGTTCTGCTGGAATTATGGAATTTTTATCGCAAAAAAGAAGTAATATGTTTCACTAAGAGTTTTTCGTAAAGTTTTCCTACACAGCTAAGGAGACTGATGGGCCGATAATTTTGAGGAAATTTCCTATCTTTGCCAGGTTTAGGGAACATGATGATATTTGCTTTTTTTTCCAGATAGGAGGGAAGTAGTGATATTTAGTACAGCTGTTGTAGATTTTTGCAAGATGAGTAATGGCATTAAGGGGAGACACATTAAGGCTTTATTTGGAATGTTGTCAGGTCCAGAAGATTTCCGAATGTTGAGATTCTTGATTAAGTTAATTATGTCAGATGGAGAAAAAAATATTGTTATGATAATTTTGATGATCAGCTAGAAAGGAAGTTACTGTATCTTCAACATGCTCAATTTGTGAGTAATCGCAAGGTTCAGTGTTTTCTTGAAAGGAGAGTTCAAGGTTTTCAGCAAAAGAGTTCGCTTTATCAGAAGATGAGAATATAAGACCTGAGTATCCAACCAGTGGAGGAATTTTGGGATATTTTTTGGTAAAATGTTTGTTAATTTTGAAGAGAGAATTATCTTCTGGAATTTAGGCCTAATAAAAATTCATTCCATCTGTCATTTTTTAATTTGTGAATCATTTGCTTTATTTCTTTTTGAAGCTTGTTGACGGATTGCTTGAACGGAGGAAACCTGGTATCTTGCCATAATTTTCGAATTCTGTTTTTTTCCGCAATTTTAGAGGTGATTTCAGTCGGAAGTTTTTGGTGTGGTGTACTGAGTTCTTTAGATTTGCTAGCAAGGTTGATAGCAGAAGTAACAGCATAGTTAAATTTATCAATTAATTTGTCAATATCTTGAATATTGAGATGACTGGATTACCAGGAATGCTTTGAGAGAGAATTTTAGTAAAAATATTCCAATTGGTAGTTGTGATTATGCTATTGAGGAAGGGCGTAAATGAATTATGAGAGACTTCAACTATCACAGGGTTATGATCACTGGAAAGATCGTTGATAGAAGAAGCAGGTCCGGCGTTTAAATTTTTAAGAAGTGCGATGTCAAGAGTACTATTGCAAGGATTGTGAAGGCAGAAATATGTGGGATCATTAGGAGCAATAACATTGAATGCATTAAGATTTGTCCAATCGAAGAGAATAGAACCATTTATGTTGCTGCGTCCATTATTCCATGCAGGATGCTTGGAATTGAAGTCACCAAGTAGAAGTACTTGTTGATTGGAGTTCGCTATTGTATCAAGTTCTTGTGTGAGGAATCTACCAATTGGAGGGCGATAAATGCTAGCAACAGTAATTTTTAGGTTATTCTTGAGGTTAATAACGATAGCAGAGTTTTCAAAGCTGGTTGTAGTAAAATGAATTTGATGATGATTAATATTTTTATGAATGCAGATAGCAGTGCCTCCTCCTCTGTGGGTAAGTCGATCGGAGCGATAAATGATATAATTTAGAATTTTGAAGGAATCGCCTGGCCGAAGATGTGTTTCTTGGAGAGCAATTACATGAGGTTTATTTTCAGATATAAAATTTTGTAATTCATTAATTTTTCCTTTCAGACTATTGGAGTTCCAAGTCACGCATAAGATAGAATTATTGGTCGATCTATTGAATGTTATTGACTGGTTGATTTTGAAGAGCAGTTATTAAAACAGAAAGATTTGAAAGTACCCCAACTAATTGTTGCAGAATGAGTGGAATTGGAGGCGTTTCCGTGGAAGCCTGCAGAGTATTGGAAGAAGTAGTATGGTGAGAGGTCTGGGTAGGAAGAGTTGGAAAGTCATCTGAAGAAGGAGGAAGAGTTAGAGAAGCCTTCTGATGTACGGAAGAGACAATTGGTTGGAGTTCTCAGGCTTCATTTGTTGTGCTTGTTTTTTAAGTCTCTCCGTCCAAGCGTTGACCTTCGGGGGAGGAGCAGGAGTGAAATTAGCAGGGTTTTTAGGACACCCCGAGAAATTTGCAGTATGCTCTCCAGAGCAAAGGGCGCATTTGGGAGCTTCATCTGGCCTTTTGGTGCATTCTTTGGTGGCATGAGGTCCAGCACATTTGAGGCATCGAGGGTCTCTTGTACAGAATTTGCTATGATGATAGAATTCTTGACATTTATAGCATTGGTTGGGTCCTGATTTTCTTCTGAGGGGTTCAACTTTGACCCTATAGTAATATAAGGTGGATAGGTCGAAAATTCTTTTTATTTTGTTCATTTTTGGTAGAACTATTAGGTACAGAGGTAGATTGCCGGTACCAACACGATTACGAAGTGGAGTTATGAATTCAGGATGAAAGTTGCGAATTTGGAGTTCCTGCATGATGACATCAATTGGGAGATCTGAAGGCAGTCCACGAATTACAACTTTAAGTTGCTTTTCTTGGGGCAATTCAAATGTATGACTTTTAAGTTTCAGGTGATCAATTTGCTTCCGTATGGATCTGTAGTCATCAGGTGTGGTTGGAAAACTTTTAATTTACCTCCAGAAAGGCGTCCTTCAATCTTTGAATTTGTAATCTGGTTGAAGTTCTTAAGAATTTCAGTAGAATTTTGTATGTTGTCAATTATAATTGGAGGAACATATTTAGTAGTATGGGGTGCAGGACAAGAAGAAGCAATATTATGGTCATTAGTGAGATCTGTGTCCATACTGTTTCCGTCCAGATGTAATTTATCAACATTTTTTGAAATGTCTTCAATTTTAGCAGGAGGTATGTTGTCTGCATCACTAGGACCAAGACTTTCATCGGGGTTAAGGCAAGCAAATTTGGAAGATAACTTGATAACAGGGGATATTAGTAGTTTGAGGATAAGAATGCAGCAGCAAAACTTAAATTAGCAGAAACCTATGTGGTACAGTTAATTTTTGGAAGAATTGCTTGTCTATTGGAATTTACATTTATTTTTTGGAATTTTTTACAACCCCTCCATGCGGCAAGATGCCCCTTTTCCTCACAATTAATGCATGTAGGTACTTCAATCTTTTCTTTGATGTTACATTCTTTATGTGAATGCTCGAGGCCACATTTTAAACAAGACCAACTACTATGACTGCTTGAAATGTGAATTGTTGCCTTTTTCTCTATGATAGATCGAGATATAAAAACTATTTGATAGATACAGGAGTCGATGCTTCTGTAATCTCTCTATCTATATTAAATAAACGAACTACTTCGGAAAATGAACTTTATGTAACTAACACCAATTAAAACGTATAGAAATTCAAAATTCGGCTATCTCAAATTAAGCCCTATCTTGGTTAGAGAAGAAAATTCGATTGGCAGTTGCAATTGCCGATATCTCAAAACCATCATTGGTGTTTATGTTTTGCAGAACTATTGTCATCTGGTTGATTTAAAAAAAACAGTGGGTCGATCCCATTGTTTCTAAAAGCTATTTATCTTTTGTGAAGTGACAATTTCATTATCTTTTTTTGTAAAAAAGTAACAAAATCCATCGAAAAAAATATTTTCTGTTTAGGCTTTGCAGAAAGATATACCCTTCTAATTCTGAACTCCATACATTTGGCTTGACTTCATTTCCATTATATCAAATCTGCAAAATTCCGGAAACAGTTGAACATATTTCGTAAACCTGTAAGGCTTATAGCGCGAGCATATTTCGAAAATACATCTATACAGGTAAGTAGAAATTTATAACCATTGCTAAATTGTTTTATAGATTGTAAATCTAATAAATCTGCCTAAAATTGCTCATCTATGATTCTGTTTCTCTTAAAATTTTAACTTGCAGGTTTATATAAAGTGTATGAATTGTTGCCAGCCATTGTTTGAAATCTTTAGCTTTAAATTGAAACAGCCATTGTTTTATATCTTTAGTTTTAACTTTTCCTACAGCTCTATGTAAAGCATTTATGCCACCAAAAATGGCTGGTTCTTAGGATTTTTATAAAATTCTGAAGGGACATTTAAAAAAAAATGTTCATTACCAACTTAAAATAACTATTCAAATGACGTACAATTACAGAAAATAAGAATTTATATAAAAGAGGGAATCAAGGAAAACAAACATTATAATTAAAAATATTTACTTTATTGAAATTTCATAAGAAACATTTTTGATACAAACAAACAGTTTTATTCCAAAACAGTATATTAGTTAAATACTAAATTTTGTTTTTTACAAACAAGCAAAAAGGTTCTACTATAATATCTTTGAACAACCATTTACATATAATTCTTTAATTTTCTTAAAAATCAAGTTACAGTCTAAAAAAAGTATAAAATTCATAACCAAATCTCTCAAATAAGGTCCATTTATATTTGAATTTATAAAATCAATGGCCAAAGTGTGCCAATAAACTGTAAAGAAAGCTTTTATGAAATAAATATTAAAACATTCTTGCTGACTTACGACCTTTCATTCATGTTCAATTTATTCAAGTCCATTTTTACAAATCAAACATTCATTACGAATAAATTGATTAATAATAATTTAAATATTATTCGTTAAACACTTGCATAAAGATTTAGAATATTCACTTGGTCCAGCTGGTGTCACTGTCAAAATTACCCCATTTCTCATAAGTCATTTATTTATTTAGTAGATCACATATTCTGCAAAGGTATATGGCAGAATTTTTTTTTTTCACATAATCGAATACTTCGTTAATATACTCCAATGTGAGTATTTTACTTTATTGAGAACAACTTTCTCAGGCAGAAAAGAAAATGACATATCCTTCCTTTCAAATAGTCATTGAATGCTGATACAATTTTAATTGAAAATACAAACGTCCTTTTTCATCACAATAGAAGTGTCAGGGGTCTTCTCATCCTATGAAAGAACACAACATGTTATGGAAAGGTAATAAATATGATTCAATGAAACACCTGCTTTTGTTAGTTGTAGTTTTCCATTTTCATCCGTAGAGTATACCCGAATATGAGCACTCCACTATAAATATACGTCAGGAATACGTAACTTCTCTTCATCAGCAAGGTGAATTTTCTTGGAATTTACTTTATTCTGAAAAAATTTTTTCGTTTACAAGGCATTTTTTTTTTTCAGTGAGTGCTTAGGTTCTATTTGTAACAAGGAATGAATAATGTTAGATGAAACTGTGTTGCTTTATACAAACCCTGACCCATTAGAGGGGGGGAAAAAAACACGGACACTTAACAATATTCCAATCTCCTTCTAAGATCAAATCCTATCATATTTCGACACCTAACGGATGATGATTATTCTAATCCCTTCCTCCATCTTAGAACCAATCATAAATCAACACGGACTTTCCAACCCTTTCCTTAGTCAAATCCTCATGGATTGTCTAAAAATAATTTTCTCACGAGAAAATTTTTTATTGAAAACTCATATCGAACATTCCAGACATGAATAGTGTTATCGGTAACTATACCTTGAATCAAAATCACATATTATCTTAATAGTACTGTCATAACGATTTGGAAGATTCATATCCCTCCAAAACCTCGTCTTATAGTACAACACTTCGATTTTGCAACCGGAAAAAAAGTTTCAGGGAGGAACCTCCCCCACTACCAGTACATCCTTCGTCCACCAACATGAGTCACTCCGATGTTGTCATCAGGAAAAAAAAAAACCCTCTACCAAGACGACCTCTGGCATACGTCACTTCCTGTTGAAAGCGTTTTTATGACCATTTCCATAGGGCAAGGTGGCGCACCTACTACTTCCAATCTTTTTTTAGAACCCAACCATATTTTGAAATTTACTTTATCATTTTTTTTCCTATCACAAAATTGGGTGTTTTAAAATTACAATTAGAAACCAAAATTACTTTGCTTCTTCTTGCATCCGATCATTGAGTTAACATAACGGTAAACATTATTTCCACATTTACATTGATGGCTGGAATCGTAATGCATTTATTCAGGTTTCGAAATGGAAAAACGATCGACACTTTCTTTTCCCCCCCTTTCTTCTTTTTCAGTCTCACACAAGCCATGATCAAGTTCCGAAATTTTCTTTGTTTTTTTTTCTAAACCGCCATCCACCATTTCAAGGGCGTGATGCTAAGCTTTGAGATGAGATATTTTCATGCATATAGATAGCTTCTTACTTTTTCATTTTTGATGGATTATTTTACCGTTTCTACCCGAGGTCACATCATTGAGAATTTGGTCGATGTGCGACAAGTGCGGTGGAGAAATTCGGGATCGCTCACAGCATCACTTCAAGAACCTGTAGAGCATTTCAAATGGCAGGTACTCTGTGGCAGTTCACAAGAACAGTGGAGGATCACCATTATATTATCTTACAAGTGGCATGCAGCGGGAGAAATAACAAAGCACATACAACAGACTGGGCATCCGATAGTTGTCAAACAAAACGTCGAGTTCTTTGTGTCATTAACACCAGCTCATCGGAGATGCCGATTTCTATGGTACCCGGAATACAAGAGTGGGATTGAGTGCTCTTTACGAATGAGAGCTGATTTAGTCTGAGTAGTGATTAGAATTATACGCATTTGGAGAGAAAAGAGAATACTCAATCATTCCTGCAACATTCTGGGAAGATAGAGTTCTCGTTTGGGATGGTAGCATCACCTATTAACATTCTGACCTCCAATTCTTCCTAGGCGGTACAATCACAGATGTACGCTGTAGTAAAGAGGTTCTCTTAATTCGCGTGCATCTGTTTAAAAGTACTGTGGATCTGGATTCATTGACAATGCTGCACTTCCTAGTACAGTAGCTGTCGCAGATATCTTGGGGAGTGAAGATATTCACCGCATGGATTGGCTTGCAAGATTCCCCGAGCTAAGTCGCATAGAATACGTTCAGGAGACTCTTGGCAGTACATGATCAGCCGGCAATAGCGATTCTGCAGCTGAAATTGATGCTGCAAAATAAAGGGTCATGGTAATCAATATCTCCTTGATAACTTTATTCTCAACATCAACATTATAATTCTTGCATAGCAGACATGAGTAATCATATCCCCTTCTAAAGACTGGGTTTTTTCTTGTCAGGCATTTGACACATGAACACTTTTGTCTTCTGTCCAGTTGTGCTCAGAGCTTTCTTTTCAATAACCATTCAATCCAAAGGATAAAAATGTACAACTCTTGTCCCAAATTTTTACATCTTGCGGATCTTATGGTATTATTTCAGCTGATGTGGAACACTTCTGCATGACGCTACATTCGAAAAACCACCTTGTTCTTAAATGGTGTACACCAATGTATTTCTATCAGATATCTGCCCCATAGACATTCAATATTATTCAGACTTTTACATTATGTCTTCAGAAAACCCAATCCATTCCCAAAGTCATTTCAAAATCAAAAGACCATCCTGCCAAAAAAAAAAAAAATTACTAATAAAAACTACCATTATATTTAATCGAGAGATTTAAAAATTCGCCTACAATTACATCTCATTCAATAACTGTAGGCTGGAAAGATGAAATTGGAGTATACCTATAATATAACTGATATTGTCATTGGTGTTAGTGATTCCATTAGATGGGGTTCATTAAATCCTTATTTTTTAATATAGTGGGATATATTTATAGTTGCAATTAACTTAATAAAGACAGTATGGTCTGTCATTCATAATGATGTTTACCAACCACAGTTTCATTTCATATCTACTTGCAAAGTGAAAAAGTTTTCTATGATGGTATAGGCTAGATGGAATATCGTAACTCTTCACTTACTTGTTTTCAATTATGAAAGTCAGAACGAATACAAAAACATTTTTATTATTTGGGTGGGTAAAAATAACTTTTTCCTGAATGAAAAAAAAAAAAAAAAAAAAAAAAAAAAATTACTCATTACAATTCGTTTACATATGTAGTGATTATAATCTCCTACTTCAGCTTATTGTGAGGGGGGAAGCAATGTACTCTGTTAAGATAGTACACAGAGTTTTTGTTGTTCAATAAACAGTTTTACAATAGAAATGGTCACCACTAATTGAAAATGGCCTTTTTAAAGTTTTCAGTACTTTTAGAACAAGCTTTTATTTTTTTCTTCATAACATATACATATTTTTTAAACTTTTGACCATTTTTAACTCCTCATCAGAAAGTTATTCCAAGCCTGAAAAATAATTAAAATCATTCAAAACAAATCAAATTATTTAATCAATTAGTGAAAATGTTGAAACGTGAATAATTCTAATCATAATGTATTTATTTTAAACAAATAAAAAATGAAAGTAACAACTAATTTCACATTCATTTTATTTAAATTTATGTACAATGATGGAATTCTTAAATTAAAAAATGATAGTTGTTTTACACTTCTATTGAGACTTAAAAATCCATATTTTTAGTCTAAAGTTAAGACAAACTTTCTTAAAGAGAATACATAATAGTATGTATAATAATTGAAAAGATTACATAATAGTATGTACAGAAATTAAGTGGCCAACGGCCGTACCATGCAGAATATACCAGTTCTCGTTAGATCACCAAAGTCAAGCATCATTGGGCGCGGTCAGTACTTGGGTGGGTGACCACCTGGGAACACTGCGTGTCGTTGGCAAATTTGGGACCTGAATGGCCGAGTGTCTAGCGCTCTGGCGCTCGGTGTCACAGGTTTCGGGTTCGAATCCCGGCGGTGCCATGGATGTTTGTAGTGGTTCGGAATCCACTTTAAGCCGTAGGTCCCGCTCTCCTATGACTGTAAGGGCGTCACGGAGCAAAAGTCAGGCTTCTACCTACGGGGTGCTCCATCACAACAGAAGCTGCTTCCTTCCCCTTCAATCATGAGTCCATATGGGCTCGTGGGCTTGGCCAGCCAAGTGGGATAAGAAACAACAAACAACAACAACACAGAAATTAAACTTTTTGGTAAATATAACATTTATTTAAGTGATGCTCTTCTAAAACAAGTATCAGGAATGACTTAAAATGATCATTTTAATTAATACAGAACAAAATGGGTTTTATTTTATGTTTTCTATATTATATACTTGCATGTATTTTGAGTGCACTGATGGTTTCTTCTTCAAGGAGTCAAATTCAAAGAGTTCATGCAAAATGTTCCTTTGAAGTAATACAGGATTTCATGAAACTTATATATATACAGGAAAAAGTAATTTCACTACTTAATTTAAATTAATTGAAACATTAAATAAAAATATTTGTAAAACATCAAAAAATTCAGGTTTTTTTTTTTTAATTTTTATTTCTTAGTAAAATTAAATAGAAAATAACAAAATTAAAATAAGATGCAAATAAAAAAGTTACCAACATTAAACATTTACAATTCTATGTTTTATAGTAGTATAAATTAATATTGATAACTTTTTAAACATACTAATGAAAATAAAGTATTAATACTGTTAAAACATAATTTAAAACACACATTACTTAAATATATATACATGCGAGTACACAAACTGCAGCCTTAGAAGCAATATGAATCTGATCCACTATATTAAATGAAATGAACATTGAAGGAACTTTACTGTACATAAAAGCATTTTTACCAGGGGTCCCCAAATGTTTTGGTTCTAGAACCACACTGTTTTTTCATAAAGCAGAGCAGCCCAAAAATATATATTTTCAAATTTTACTTTTACATAGCATCACAATGCAAATGGGTTCAATTTAAATTGACAAACATACTTTTGTTTGATAATGATTTTTCCTTCTTATTCCAGTATCCAACTAGCTCCTCTTTATATTACAAAAATGTGTTTAATTTTTTATTATTCTATTTTGCATACAGATTTTGTTTTACAAAAAATTTTGATTCCACCTCACATATATTTTTGTGTTGTGTTGTGGTATATCGGTATCAAATAATAGATTTTAGGCTGTCTGGCTTGTGGTCCTAAAACCAAAACATTTTAGGGCCCTTGGTAAATATTAATATAAATAAATTGGAAATTAGAATTACCAGAAAAAATACTAATAAATGCTTGTGAAGTTTCTAAACATTAAATTTTGACAAATTTGCAACATTTTGATACACAAGATATTTACCAAAATTGTTTTTCCAAGAAACAAGTATTAATACAAATTTCACAATAAGAAAAATTATTACATTAAAAAAATTTTGGTAGGCAGTTCATTCATCATGTATTTAATAATAAATGTAAAAAAAAAATTAAATACTATAAAATTCAATAATAAGCAATAAATTTTATTTTTTTAAACATTCTGAAAATATAAAACTTACTGGTATGAAAGCATGGCATATTCTTGTCAAATCCAAATATTCCAGTATAACACAGGAAACGGCAACAAAACTAAAATAATTTTTTTTTAAAGCTAAATAAACAAAATTATCAATTCACATGTATGATTTTTCATAAACTATTCATTAAATCCTTTATGAATACAAGCTTTCAACTTCCTTTCGTTTAGACATTTTCCTTGATTAATCATTAATGACCACACTAATTATTCATATTAGTATATTTAATCATCTTTTGCCATGAGCTAAAATAAGACTTCTCATTTTAAATAATATAGGTTTAATTTTTGTGAAAATTATTAATGAAAAAACTATTAACTACTAGTATTAAAAGAATATTAATCTTTTATAAACCTAATTTATTTTAATTGCTTTTTTTATATATTCTAAAGTTTTAATGATGAAGAAAATGTATGTATTATCAATAATTATTTTTTGATATTCTTCTCTATTGGCTATCTCTAATTAACTTCATTATGATCAACTATGTGGAACAAAATAATCAATAGATTACATAAGTAAAGTAGTATGAAATTATGAAAAACTAATTTTTACATCTAAGAGCAGATAAGAATTATTTGGAGAATTCATAAATACAAAAGAAAAAAAAAAATTTCTTTTTTTGTAGAAAATGTAAATTTATTATGTTAATATCGGAATATAATGCAAATGTTACCATTCTTTTTTAACTCAATCTTATCTATGCTACATTTATGCCTCAAACTTACAGCTGCAATGCTTCTCAACTTTTACCTATCTATATCACAAGGAATTTTTAGTTCTAAGGTTTATCCTTTCTTAATGTAGTTTCTAAAAGAGTAATTACAATTGCAACAGATGAGTAAGTTGGTTTATTTTTGATGAAATTCAAAGCTTTCCAATGCAATTTTGGTTGTCCTTGTGGCTTTTATATTTCTTATTTGCAAGCAAATTTACCAAATCATAATAAGAACCTTAAATATAAAACAAATTGGTTATTCCACAATTAACATTTTAATAAAAAGGTGACCACAACATGCAATCTTATTTCTTAATCCTCAAATCATTAAAAAATAATCTAAGCTGAATTCTTTGTTCAATTTATCACAAAATGTTTATTTTTAACCAAATTTATTATTACATTGCAATGGAAGACTATCTATAACATATTATGAATACAATGGATAAAACATTAATTCCTTAAAAAAAAGATAAGAATTGATTTTAAAATATTAAATTTTATTAATTAAAAAGCTTTGATTGTTTATGATAAAATCAGGGTTTAATATTTATATTCAATTAAATGAAAAATAAAGAAAATATAAATGTTGAAAATACAAACAGGTCTTATTCACAATATATTTTGTATTAAATAGTAAATTATATATTAATGGGCATTCATCTAACAATTAAAACAATTTTTTAATTTATAATTTAACTTTTTTAGAAATTCAACTTCTTATTGATGTTGTAGTTAGTCACTCCCTCATCACTTTTTTATGTTATGAAATTTTGTTTATTATATGCAAAACACATAATGCAAATTAATTTAAATAGCTATAAAGAATAATTTAGAAACAACTAAAAATTTTTCTTTCAGAATTCTGAAACAGAGCAATTTATCAACAATATCAAAGTAACTTTTTTCAACAAAAACACCATGCTTAATCACTATCTGGATCTGAAAGTGCCATACAGTAATTATAAGATCGCCGTCGTCTTTTTGCTTCACTTTCAACAGGAGAGTCATTATCTTTTATATCATCTTCATCTGTTACTTTACTAAAATCCAGACCTAATTCTTTATAGCTGAAAAAATCTTCATAGCTACAAAATTCTACATCCTTCTCATCTTTTGGATCTAACCATTTAGTTTCCCCCATCATATCTTCAGCGGAAATACTATCTTGCAGTGCAAAAACAGGCAATCTTAAATTATCAGTTACAGGAGAAGTGGGATTATGTGAAGCACAACAGCTATCATAACATCTACGAAGCAAAATTGATGAACCAACAACAATGGCTGCATGACTGGCAAAATCAGTATCATTATTATCATCAGGCTCGGCAGTGCCTTTTGTGAAGTGTAACTCATCTAATGACTCTGTGGATTCAAAAAAATTAGAAAATCTTCCTCTAATTGAAGTGGTAGGATAAAGTACATTTTCGGAAAATCTGGAATCCAGAAGCCAACTCAGATTGTTTTCTAAGAAAACCTTAAGGCCAGGAGGCAGAGAAATTTCTTTGAGGACATCCTTATCATCTGGAATTAGTTCTCTAAGTTTGCTGCAGCAAAGGAATTGAAGCGAAGATGAAAAAGAACGAGTACGAAGAATTCGCATTCCACTACATGCTGCTGTAGAACAGGCCATGGCATACAAGGTTTTGCCTTTAAGTCCTCTGCAAGCAATACCTGTGTGGATTTTAATAAATTAGATTAATTTAACAAAGCAAAACATCATAAAAAAAAACTAAATGATAGTTTTTCAATGACCTTAATAATCACTCTTAAATTATCGAACCGCCAAATTATTTCAAAATAAAAAATTTAATTTAATAAATACAGATAAATTATTTTAAACTATTTTTTCAGAGGCATTTACATCATTTATTTTAATAATTGTTTTCTTTTTTAAGAAATTCGAAAAAAGAAATAGCAAAGCATCACATCAAGCAGCAATTCTCCTTGAATGTGTTTTTTAAAGACAGTTTGTATTTGGACGGATTTATTCGGTTTTGTTAAATTTTTCCAAAATATAATAAAATAGAATAAGAATTTGCTCTGCCTTAGAATTAAATTTCATTACATAATTTTTTTAAACCAAAAAATGCCATTTTTTTTCTCTACATACAAATGGAATGTAAGCCCAAATTTAAGAATAGAATTAGTAATTAAATATTTTCTAGTAATTAAACATACAAATAACAAATTAAAATATGAGTTCAAATATAGGCTAAATGATACTTAAATAATTTATAAAGAATAATTCATTAGACTTAATTTTCTGTGATTAAATACATAAATAACAAATACATATTGTACTAAAACATTATAAAATCAGGTTTAAGGAATGAATTTAAGCTTAATACACAATAAATAAAAAAATTAATAATTAATAAAATAGCAAAATCCTTACCTTTTAAAATTGGCTTAAGCAATAGCATGAATACAACAGAGTACAAACAAAAGTAAACACATATACTAGTTGAAAATTAATAAATTATAAAGAAATAGAAAAAACACCAGGAAGTAAGCTTGCAATAAAATGAGTAACAATCCAAATTAGCAAGCATGCTTGTCTAAACAATGCCAGTCACGTGAATGCTTGCTGTGTAATGCTCTCATCAACAATTTTTCCTGGTTTTCCAGTTTCGTCACCAACTTGTGAATATATGCATATATATGTGTGTATGTCTTGAAAAAAAATTGATTTTATCACTTAAAGATCAAAGTGTATGTATTTTATAGTTACTATGAGGGAATCAAAATTATTTTACCAAAATATAACAAAACAAAATAAGAAAAAGCTCTGCTTTAGAATTAAATTTCATTAAATAATTTTTTAAACCAATAAATGCCTTCATTTTTTATTTTTATTTTAAAGATTAATCTTATGATTGAAGAAAGTACAGTTTAAACAAGAATTAGTTTTACAGTATAAAAATGTGCAATTATTTGTCATAAATAAGGGGAAAAAAAAAAAAAAAAAACACAATTTAATAACTACAAAAATTCTTCATTAAAAGCAAAAATTAATCTTTTGACTTTTCAACATAAGTTTTAAATTTTTTTAATTAGATATTAATTTTTCAATAAAATATAATACTATTTATCTTTCTGACCATAAACAGTAAAAGATTAAAGTTTTAAAATATTTTCAATCAGATACATAAAAAATCTCACATAGCAAGTTATCAACGTCTCAAGTATAAACTAATTGGTCTCTTCTGATAAACAAAAAAAATTTATTGCGATAAAAAAATTGCAAAAATTTCAAAGCAAACATTTGTAAGAATTGTATTTATCTGATAGAAATTAATATCAAAAATTGGGATAAAATGAAAAAGATAAAAAATGATAAATACATAAATGCTAAAATTTTTTGCTCTAAATGTCTTAAGAGTCATATGATTATTTCCCAACAACCGGACTTATTATTTCATTATTTTTTGTAATTTCATTTTTTTTTTTAAAAAACTTTACTGATCTGATAGAGGAATATCCATCATAGCCTATACTTAGGGGCAACCTAAGTTAACTATCTTATTTTTATTACAAGAATATAATTCTTCCACAGAAAAATAAAGTTCTTCAGACAATAAATTTTTTAGTAAAGTAATGGCATGAATAATATACGAAAATATTATTTAGCTACTTATTTTGAATTTAATTAATTTCCAAGTTTTTTTTTTTTATATAACTTTGATCAAATTTTACATCATAATGTTAACAATGAACTAAGTGTTTGCTTGACTATCTTTTACATTTAGATTTGCAAGAGTCTGGAAAAAAAATATTGCCAATGCAAACATAATATAAATTTTCTCGCATTTTCCAATTAAGCACATTGGCTTATCTCTAAATGTTTATTTATTATTTAAATTTTGTTACTTATAGACTCTTGTAATTTGTTTGATTTTTTTGTAATTTTCTTATCTTTTTCTAACACTTATTTTCAAGGGTTTGAATATACCCAATAAATATGAATTTCAACTTCATAAAAAAGTTCATTGAATTAAATGTTTTCCAAAAATTTAAATAGGAATAATTAGAAAAGTGTCATAACTAAATGTTCAGTATTATATCAAATTTAACTGGTGTTGCAGTAGCTTGAATAATATGAATGCAACTTAATCTAATGTTGTTATTATTATCTTTATATCTACATACATAACTTTAAAAGAAAAATATAGCTGCTTAAAATTTATTTTCTTATGACTTAATTTTGGAATCTCTAATACTTTTATTCATAACATTTTAATAACTCCTGTTAAAATTACTATTATTAAATATGTTAAGAATTCAAAAAAATGTAAGGGACCTTTAAAAATTGGAAAAGTAACAAGATTGAACAAAGTGATTGGCGAAGCCTGTAAAAAAATTGCCATCTTTTATTATTTTACAATCTAAAATTTTAATTATTAAAAATTAAAATCATTCCTAAATTACATTCCCTTTCCTATGATACCTCTCTATGGTACAGGTATTCCGTCTATTTTTAAATTCATCCAACTTAACAGCCTGTCAATTTGTCCACTCTATCGGTGATCAGAATATATATGTATAAGAAAGAAAATTAATAATTAGGTTGCAAAAATATTATGCAATGCAAAAAATTTCATTGTAATAATTTCTATTATAAATAAAATTTTCTTTAAGGAAATATGATATAATAGTGTTATGAATCAAAAATATAATCAAGTTGTATTTACAAGTTTATTGCAGATTCTTAAATGTTAAATTTATTGCAACTTATAAAATATATTCAAAACAATTTGTAATCAAAATAGTCAAACAAATTTACCTAAGTGCTTTTTATTTTTGTAAAATGATAATGTGCCATTCCACATATCTAAGTGCACACCAATAACACTCCCTTGAGTAAACTGTGAACCATAAACATGAGATTCTCCATCGTGATGAAACAAACCAGTATATGATAAACCCCATGATTTATCATCCATTCCCAAAAAGCTGATAAATCTGTTATGTACTGGACTTAAATCAACATCTTCTGTACCAACGCCTACCATCTATAATAGGAAGAGAAGACAAATTAAGTACACTTTTAAAAAGAATTATTAATAAATTAAGAAACAGAATTTACAGTTATTATCATAGATTTTGTAATTTAGTCAACTTTAATTAAAAATAAAATATTTCAAGTAACACTCTTTTAAAAAGGAATTTTGAAAATTTACAACATGAAAATATATAACTACTGAAATGTTCATTGATAAAAAAAAAACTTACCATATCTGTGCCATAAACTGGAGATATCATTTTTACTTCCCAGAAAAATTGGCCATCAATCATGGGTTGAGTGCCTCTAACAACAGCAGTTCCACTGCTATTATTTCGATGAAATTTCACATCTCTTTCATTATTCAACAATTTAACAAAATCAATATGACGATCAAAATTCCATGTCCATTGTACATCTGAAAAAAAAAACCTTTAATACACACATTTCACATGATAATATTTTATACATATTTACTTTTAAAATTTATAATAAATTAGCTTATGCTTCCTACTATAAAATTAAATAAAATATTATGGAATTTTTTTTTTTTAAATCAGAATAAGTTTACAATAATGAAATACTAGATCTGCTGGTGGACATGTAGTTTATAGAGTTCTGTTCTGTCTCTTAACTTCCTCATTAGAATTAATTCAATTTCATGAATTCATTTTTTAAAAATAAAGTACTAACAAACCATTGGTATTATAAGGAAGAAAAATCATACTTAAAATATTAAAAACCAGATTTGCAGAAAAATACAACTATAAAAATAAGTCAACATTAAAATTAATCATCTAAACGGCCATCTATCAAAGTATACTTTATTTAAATTCAAAAAACCTTATTTAAGTAACATTTAATCTTGAATGTAACAAAATCTCTTCTGCAAGAAACTTAATATATTAAATGCTTATTGACTTAGATTATTATTTGGGTCAGTTATTTTTTTTTTTTAATGAGGTATGATTATTTCTTGTTTTGTTTTTTGTGCAGTTCCTATGTTTTATATTTACTTTTATAGACTACTCCTTACATGTAAGTATATTTTAGAAATGATTTAAAACAATTTTTTTTTTCATTTATTAATTTCATTAAGTCTATTTAGATAGTTCTTTAGCATCTGCTATTAAAAACTATTTGTTTATAATTCTTGCTGTCATCCTTAATCTAACATATGTTATTGAAACTTAACATATTTGTTTAATTACTAGAATGCATCCCACTCATAAATCTCAGTTATTTCCTGGGCTGCAATACTTGATATGGAGAAAACAGCCATCAAATTTTTATTAAATAAAATGCTACCTTTATAACATGTTGGCAAATGTGTAATTTTGATAATAGTTAGGGAATTTAACCTTAATTTTTTATTAATAGAATTTAAAAATGAACTAAATCATGTATATTATTTGTTGAATTTTAATATTTTTCATCCACTTAGAGGGGTGGGTGATTCCCATCTTATCTTTTGAATTTTTTTAAAAAAAAACTCAAAAGAATTTGAATTTTTTTTTAAACTTAACTTTTAATTTCAAAATTTAAAGTTGAAAAACGCAATTACAAAGTGGGTCTTCGGGTTCTGATGCCAGTTTCCAGGGAATACAATGTGGGAGGAGGGATAAAATGATGACAGAAAAGAGGAAGGGAAAATCAAAATCATAAAAAAAAAAGAGGACATTCCAGATCAAAGAATCCCCTCAAAGTTCCATAAACTTATATTTCAATAAAGTATGAAAAAATTAATCATGCTTATATTGATTCTAGAATTTTCCTTGTTATATCTTTACAGCCATTATTTCCCCCCACATAATTTAATTTTATAAGTGATATATAAGCATGATTATGTTAATAAGAGAAATATCAACATGTTTTGTTGTTGTTGTTTCTTATCCCACTTGGCTGGCCAAGCCCACAAGCCCATATGGACTCATGATTGAAGGGGAAGGAAGCAGCTTCTGTTGTGATGGAGCACCCGTATGTAGAAGCCTGACTTTTGCTCCGTGACGCTCTTACAGTCATAGAAGACCGGGACCTACGGCTTAAAGTGGATTCCGAACCACTACAAACAACCATGGCACCGCCGGGATTCGAACCTGAAACCTGTGGCACCGAGCGCCAGACACTCGGCCATTCAGGTCCCAAATTTGCCATCGGCACGCAGTGTTCCCAGGTGGTCACCCACCCAAGTACTGACCGCGCCCAATGATGCTTAACTTCGGTGATCTAACGAGAACCGGCATATTCAGCATGGTACGGGCGTTGACAATATCAACATAATGGTAATAAGGAAACAGAATAACATCCAAAATAATCACCTTGTTCAAAAATCAAAATTAATAAGCTATTTTTTATTTTAAATTCTAGCAATTTTTCCCATATATAGGCAAGTAGTTAACATCTTTTAACTACCCATTACTTTTTTCACTATGAGCAAAAGAAAACTAATTCATAACAATACAGAGACAGTATTATACTAAAATTATTCAGGCATATTTCAACCGTTGAATCTTGGACGTATTTGGTAATACCTAGAATGTTTGGCATTTGTTTAATAACTTCATGCTAACCAAGTGTTGTTTATGATGTCAAGCTTGATTGTTAATGTGTGCTTCAGCTAGATGCCTCTGCACAAAAAAAAAAGTTCCTTAGATAACATAGGTATTTGGCTGTTTAATATCTGAGTGATTATGTGTTTCTGCTTGAAATAGTTCTCTGAACTATTCTATTGAAAATAAGCTTTTGGTAGTAGAAAATAAGAATTTTTTAAAATATTTTTTTAAAAATTTCTTTTTATGCTATTTCTATACACAATTTGTGGTCAAAAAATGTTACACAAAATAATGTACCTATCTAATAATCCTAGTAACTCGACTTTTAAATATTTTTGTAATACCCTTTTTGGTACTTACGTATTAACGATATCTTGGCGGTTTTTAAGTGTCGCCAATCTAACAGCCTAATATAAAACTGAATAATAAAAACCGCCAAATCTGTAGCTGCGGTTGGTTCGTGTGCTCTTTATTGCCGCAACCGTCGCCAAGGTATCGTTAATACGTAAGTACCATACTTTTTTTTAATCTCAATTTTTATCACTTTCGTTTGATTTATTTCAAATATGTTTTTCATGCTTATTCTCTGATATATTTTTAATATTCTGCTAATGTTTCATAGATACGGAATCTTTATGCAACTAATAGAAACAGGGAATGCCATTTATCAAAATAGATGTTCATTGTGACACTAGATCATATTTGTGCATCCATGCTCACTCTGTTCTCTTTTTTTTTTTTTTTTTATGAGTATATGACTACTTTTATCAAAATTAGAAAATATAAAATTTAAATAGAAGAAATATATCTTTTATTCACTAAAAAATATGTGTGGAATTGTGTTAAGTTTTATTTTCAATAGAAAAATCATTTTTGTTGCATCAATTTCTTTTAAATTTAACACAATAACTAAATAAATTTTACACATTAATTGCATGTGTAAAATTTTTCTTACAGTCATCCGCAAAGAGCACTGGAAATTAATAAAATATACCACTTGAAATATACTTCAAATAAAAAATTTGGCAATGTTTTTAAAAAAAATAACATGCTCATTTTACTACTTAGTGTATGTTAATCCTCTACATTAATAGAATATGTAATGATAAACTATTAGTAGGTTGCTGTGCATATTTTTGCATTATGTAATTTTAATAGTAAATAAAAATATTCATTAAATTGCATTAAATGATTTTTTTTTTCAAAATGCTGTGATATTTTTCTATATGATAAAAATACATTTCTATACAAAATTTTAAATTTTACAATGTTTCTTAAAAAGTATCAATTTCCTGCACTATATAATAAGAAAGCTTCTTTCCTCTTTTATTTTAATAGTATCCTTTATAATCATAAGCATTACAGCTCATTCTAACATACTTTTTTTTTAATAGTTTTGATTCACAGCAGGTGTGCGCTTTGCATGCAATTACTACTCATATTGAAATTCATAGACTGATGAAAAATTTTATATTTAAAAAAAAAAAGTTAAGAAATCTTTTCAGGCTTTCAGATTTTGAGAAAAAAATTAAAAATAAAACATCACCCAGCCTCTATTTCTGAAAATTATAGAATTCTTAAAATTTCCTTTCAGTTAAGAACTTATTTCATAAATAATATTGTCAATTACTGACTTTCAACATATCTTTTATTCCTCGGTACAGATTTAATTATTAATAAAAACACAGAAAAAGGATAATTCAAAGAAAAATCATTTGGGTAGATTCATACAGAAACAACACAGAAAAGCAAGCATATTTGAAACCAGATCCTTTCCTGCTAAATAACTACAGTTGCTCACTCCCTCTTTTTTTTCTAAACTGACACAATCCATTTTCTACTACTTCTTTCTATTAAGAATGCTGACTGCTCTTCACCCCCCCAATCCATTTTCTATCATCCACTTTTTCAACTCTCCCGTTGATTTTTTTCGTGAATTTTAACCACACCCTTTACTCCCACACAGCTCTTCATATATTCATATACACATTGTTCATTGAGCAGTTTTGAGTTTTGAGACCAAAATTGTTTCGGGAATTCTGACTAAAAGGTGGGAAAATATAAAATCAGAAGAATTCATACTCAATCTTTAAGATTTTGATTAATCCTGTAACAGTTAATAAAATTCAGAACATTAAGAGGATAAAAAAAGTGGTTTGAATAATATTAATCAATTATATAAACCATGTTTATATGTTTGGAATTAAAAATTACTGATTTTCTGAGAAAAAAATGCTCATTATAACAAATATTTTTTATTTTCCAAAACCACTATAAAGCTTCATAAAAAAAAAAATTTAAAAAAATTCAAGGACTTTTTTAAATATTTATCACAGTTTTAAAATCAATAATTTGAATTTCTAATTTATTTATTCAAATTTTCAAGAATAAAATTTAAAACAATTTTTTTATTCTGAATAACCTGAAAAAGGAGAAGTATAAATCAAAATGAGCATAGAATTTTAATAGAGAAAATGTAACTTAGTACAAATGAGTCTTTTTTCCTGAAAAAAAAATTGTTTCAAAACTATATTTCTAATATTCATGTGGCTAATATCAAATTGTAACTATTTCTGTAGAAAGTTCTCTTGAACGTTTTTCTGAAAAAATCTACTTCAAAGTATTCATGACAAAGAAATTGTTAATACTAAAATTAAAAAAATTTTTTAATGATATGTTTAAATTTTTAAGTATAAATTATATGTTAAATTTTAATTTACTTAAAAGGGTGGGCTTTCCCTTTTATCTTTTGAATGTTATTTTTTTTTATACTAAACTTAACTTTTTATATCAGAAAGATAGTCTTCTTGTTCGGACGCCAGTTTCTAAAAACTACAATGGTGGGAAGGGGGATGTTAACTGAGAATATAAACATTATAACAGATGATAAAGATGACGGAAAGCCCAAAATTACACACACACACAAAAAAAATGGTCATTCCGGATCAAAGAATCCCCTCAAAAAGCTGCGTAAATTTATATTTCAAAAAAATTAATCATGTTTATTTATGTTGGTTCTAGAATCTTCCATATTTTTTGACAGCCATTATCTCCTCCCATATAGTTTAATATTATAAGTGATATATAAACATGATTATGTTAATAAGAGGAACGTCCAACATATGGCAATAAAAAAAAGAATAACAAATAAAATAATTACCTTGTTCAAAATCAAAATTAGTAGACATTTTTTTATTTTGGGGTCTAGGAGTTCTTCCCTTGCAAGTTATCATCTTTTGATTATTCATTATTTTCACTATGGGTAAAAGAAAACTGATTCATAACAATAGAGACGGATTATTCTAAAATTATCGCGTAAGAAAAACAAGAATATAACCTAGATCTTCAAATAACTATAGATTTTCAAATCACACAAACTACGCCAATACAAAGTCGATCACAACGCAATCAACTCTCGGCTAGTATGGCAAACATTAAAGACAGACCGTTTTAGGCCATGCAAGTTCCATGTAGGGGAAGTAGCACTGGGGCAAGAGAGATGCTCGATTCTGAATAATTTGCTTTCAGGGTTATACTGTTTCTCCACCAAAGTAGAATTGGTAGTTACTCGCGCCAAGCTTTTCGATTCTGCATCAAGGTAGAATTAGCTTTTCATTACTCTTTGGTTCAAATGACGACGAACTTAGGCAGTGAGATACCGAAGCATTGATTGTAGAACTGTAATCATAGAGCTCGATATGGATGTAATGAAAATCGGTTAATAAATTATCATGATTCATTTTTACTTAATTATTCTCAATATTTTTTTAATAAAATCTCTACATATGAAACAAAAAATCCGTCTTTTTAAATACGAAACTTTTATCCTGTTAAATCTTTTTACTCCCGAGTAATGTACTAGCTCATTTTTATTTCTTTTTTTATACTACATCATTTATTTCTTTTTTATACTACACACTTTTCTTCGTAATATTTTAAATACTATAAAATCAGTTAAATTTAAATTTTACTCAATTGAATTTTCTATCGTACTCCAATAACCTGATATTTCCTTTGTCCAAATTTTTTACATTTAAAATAATTTTCTACACTTTTAAAAAGAGTATTTTTAGTTTTATTTTTTATATTTTTGTATACATTATAAATAATGCATACAAGTATGTGAGTTGAAAAACAAAATTAGTGGTACGTTTTTTTTTATAAGTTGCTAACATTTAGAAAAGGATAACTCTCAGCGTAAATTGTCTGTTTTCATTTAAAATAATTAAAAAGTTTTGAGTGTGTTTACTTTTATTAAATACCATAATTATTCGTATTCTCTTTTAAAATAATGGCTTTAATTTGATATTATGTTCTTGCTCAATAATTCAATTTTAAACAAAGAAAATATTGTAAAATATATTATCCGCAATAATTACTATAATTATTCTTCGTGAATCACACAACATCTTTATTTATTATTTAGGAGGGAGGAGGAGCGAAAATTATATCTTCTAGACAGACAGTGCTCTGACTTACAGGAGGGAACGACATTTAAAGAATATTGAAGAATTTAAAATTTGTTCAGAAATGTAATTTTTACTTGCATCACATAAGAATATTGAAAAAATTGTTACATTCCATTCCCAATTTTTTATTACAATATTATATTTATATAAGAATTAAATAAATGAAATCCAGTCACGAATTTCAATTTATGATGTGTGAAAATGCTTTGCTGAATGAATACACATGGATGAATACAATGTTCAAAACCCAAAACATTTATGTAGCAATTGATCAGTATACCACAATAATGGAGGTTTCCACTTTAGAGCTGGAGCCGGAAAAGAAATTTTGTGAAATTGGAACCCTAAAATACAGAACTTCACAAGAACTATCAACAGTTATAGTGACAGAAACATAACAAAATTTAATAACTCTAGAAAAGCAATTGTTCAAAGATGCACTACGAAATTCAGAGAGAGAAGTCTGTTAATTGATAATTAAATTAACTTTTATAAGCATAAACTAATACTTACACATTATATTAAAGATATTGAAACAATAATCTGTTTTTAAAAAAAGGAACTACAGAGAAAATGACTTGACTTTGCACGATCGTTATATTTAGTAACACATATACCATTTCGATTTTAAAACCTGCATAAATAAAATCGTGTGAAAAACAGAGTTTATTTTAAATAAAATAATATTTGAAATTCAAATTTGTACAAGAAAAATAAGCTATTTTAAATAATAATTTAAATTCTTAATTATTTCTTTATTTTAAAGCTTCACTTTTTTGAAGACGCCACAGTCCTCTAATTAGGACAACATCATGTTCGTACATGATAATAATACAAATATACATCACGATACAACACCCAAATGAAAAGTTTATCATCGTAGATAATATATCATAAAACATTCAATTAAATAAATAATATTTTAAATGCAATAGTTTATTTTCTAAACATTGTATTTTTCATTCGATTTTAAGTATTCTGTTTCTATTTTTCATTGTAAAGTAAATTTTTAACAGAATATTACTTTGTATTCCTATTCCTAGTATTATTTGCATTTTGTTAAATTATCATGCTTTTTTATATAACAAATTATTTTTTAAAGAATAAAAAACCGTTTTTCTACATTATTTCGGAAATAATCTTAACCAGAATCTATGAAGTTTTTTTGTTTGTTTGTTTGTTTATTTAAAAATATTTGTATGATTTTTTGAAAATTTGAACAAATTTTAATCATTATTTACATTCTGATATTTATGTTTACAATGCATATGCGTTTATATGAAGCCTAAAATTCTCTCATTAAGTACATTAAATGATTCTAAAAAGGTATAAATAAACAAATAAAGTTAAATTTAAATTTATACATTTCATTAATTTCTTTTAATAATACATTTCATTTAGTTATAACAAATTGTGTATATTTTCATATAAACTTCTGATTCATAATATTTGAAGCGTTTCTTACCCGCTATATAAAATTTAAAAAAAAAAAAAAAAAAAAAGGAAATACAATATTACTATATGATTAAAGTTCAAATATTATTACTAGGAATTTACAGTTTACTTTCAGAAATATTTATCTAAAATATTCTTATTATTATAAAAGTTTCTACATGAAAAAGTTATTAATAAAGTATTGGGTAGAAAGTAATATTCAAAGAGTTAAAAACTTTATATATCCTTTATTCCCCAGATGAGCGCTTTTGTGCCAATTCTTTCTGATCAACATTAGCAACCTAATGCTAGGTTGTAACGTCATGTTCTTCTGAACCAATAAGACATGTCACTTGTATCAAGAGATATGTACTGAAATTTAAAGTAGCATCATGGGTAAAAAGTGTTGTGACGTTTACCCTACGCGCAAGTTCTCAATTGGATAATAGATAGTGTTGCCCTTCAAAAATATGTTTTTTATTATAAATTACAGCAATTTGGAATAACAACTAGAAAAAAAAAATATCTATCTCAATTTATATTTCAAAAATTATAACTTTAATGTCTGTTAACATTTAATAATTGTGTATGTTTTAACCATTGAAAGATACTTTGCTTAGATCAAAAGTTCTTTTTTCTTTCACTTTCCGATGTATTTCTTTGGTATATAAAATTTATTCATATAAGTTTTCATTTTAAAAAATTATATAAAGGAGTACAAAGTTCATTTAAAAATGTGAATCGTTTGAATTAAAAATTTTATTTCTTGCATGGAGTTTTTATCTTTTATTAACAATGTTGTCAGCTGATGAAATTATATAAAAAAAGAAAAAAAAAAAAAAAAATACCCCATGGAAAAGGGGTAAAAAAAATTTATAAATATATATCTTGATATGTATTATAAAATATAACTTGATTTAAAATCAATTCATAGTTATGACTTTTCACTTTTTTTAGTTTTGACATTTATTAAAGAGTTTATTGTGTCATTGTAAAATAAATAAATAAATAATAATAATATGCTAATTCGTTAAATTCTGAAGAAAATTTTTCTTTTAATTTATTGACAATATTTTTTATTTTCCATGATCATAATTTTTTCTTAAAAATTGCTTGTTAGAGATAATTTTATTAAAATACTGTATGAACTAACTGTTTATACCCTTTTGGGGTATTAATCGATGGATTTACGAAGCGGAATACACAAAGAAAATGTCATGAAATTCAAAATGTTATTGTATTTTGTCAAAAATTAGGAATATCATTTTCATAAAAGCTCAATTTATGAAAACTTAAAAAAGGGATCGATTATAATGTTTATTTTATTTTTGTTATTTTTTTAAATAAAAGATACATGTATTCTTGTTTTTTGAAAATCATTTTTCATTCTGAAGTATAACCACTGATGAATTCAAGTATTAAGCAAATGTTATATTTAAAGCTAAGTAAATTTATGAATCTTTTAAAAACGCTATATGAGACTAAATTTAAAAAAGTTATTTTCGTTATTATTGATTTTTTTCTAATTGTAAATTCAAACTTGATTATTTCATTAATAGTGAATTCAATTTTTATAAATAAATCTCTTACTTATTTTTAATCTATTGTATCATTTGAGTACTGTTATATATTTCAGTTTAATTAAATTGTAGGAAATTTTATAAGTGCCAATATTTTCATTTTTTAGATAGAAAAAGTGTGAACATTTCAGTATTTATTTATCTCAAAATCACTAGGTTTAAATTATACTGTGACTGTTTCAAATAAAAAAAAAGCAGAATTTATGCAATATATATAAAAAAAAAAAAATTATAATTTAATTTAATTATTTTTATTATGCATTTTAAGTAGATTCATTCTTAAAGAATTGATTCCAAATTTTTATTTATTTCTCATCTATCATAAAATACCCATGAAAATGTTTTTATGGAATTTTTAATTTAAATGTGATTTTTATTTATATATTTTTATGGAATTTTTAATTTAAATGTGATTTTTATTTATATATTTTTATTGCATATAAAGTAAATGCTCCATTTGTACCAGTTTCAAAAAATAATAATAATAATTTTACTGTCACAAATTTGTAGAGATAATATATTTGAATAGTGCTTCACAGTAAATTTATAAAAGGATTTTTCTGAAATTAAATCCTTTGCAACTGTTATTTCTAAAGTTAAATCCTTTGCAACTTTCACTTCCAATCTATTATGAAATTACTCTGTTATTAATTTAAATGAGCCACATAGCATATTTTCCTGTCTTCAGTGTTATTTCTTTGCAATTTATTTTCTTTCATGATTTTTTTTTCTTGTAATTTGATGTATAAAAACATCATTCCTATTTTTTCATATTTAATTTCATCTTTTAATCCTGACTTAAAGAAATCATTTGGAAAAGAGGTTTTAAAAATATTGTGAAAGAAAGAAGTTTCCATACATGTATATAAACAAATCATGAAATTATATCAGTATCTAAATTCTGTAATTAGTATTTCGGAGTTATCAATTTGAATGTGGGATTTGCTTTATTCATAGATATTCCAGCATAAAAAAAAAGCATCTTAAATGTAAAATAATTTTAAAAAATTAACTATATAATTTTAAAGAAAAAAAGAATTGCTTATTATTTCTTTTTCCTTTATTTGTGCTATATTTAAAATCAAGACAAATTAAATTTGTTTTATTGTATGAATTATTCTAAAATATTATACAGGGTAAATGAATTCCATGTAATTGCTAAACATGACATAATATATTATCCATTTTGACCATCTTTTTTACTAAGACTAAAAATAAGATAAAAAGCTGGCATCATTTTAACAAACTTAAATGAACCAAAAGTCAAAGAGGAAGTAAAAAAAGAAAATGAAATTCAGATGGGAAAAAAAAAAATCTTGATCTTTAAAGAAATTGTAAGAAAATAATATTCTATTATAATTTTTTTTATGTCAAATCATTGGAAACTTTGATGTTTATAACTAGTTAAATGATATGATTTAAAGATAAGAGATTTTTTAAATTTTTATTCAGCCTTGGTTATTTGCTTTTTGTTTGTAAAATTATGATGAGATGACTAAAGTTTTTGTTTTAACCACAATTAAAGCATTTATTTAGTTTTTTAATTGTTTGTCAAAACGTTGCCAATCATAATGTAATGGGACACTATTCATGGCAAATCCTAGGCATGCTTGTATTCATTATGTCTGGTCCCCTGCTAGTGGGAAAAGTATCTTTATTTATTATAAACCTTATTAAAAATATCTATTATTTATTTTATCTGAAAAGTATCTTTCTATGTAAAGCATTTATCGTTTCAAATGTGTTTTTATTGCTATAATTTATTTATTTATTTTTAAGATGTTTTTTATTTGTGATTATTAAAACAAATTTTTAAAATTGGTTTGAGTTAAGCAAATTACTTGATTATAATGTTTTTTGCAAATTATTTCTTTATTTTGAAAAAAGACACTGATCCTAGATTACAAAAATAAATGACTTACTAGTTAACTAATCTTTTGTATCTGAATTTTGTTGTGTCTGGATATTTTCATTTATATATTTATTTATGTATTCTGTTCATTTATACTGAAAAAATTTTAAAATAAAAAGTTTATGTATTTTTTTTATTTTTTTTTATCAGTATTGTTTTATTATGTTATTATTTTGTGTTATAAATTGTGTGCTTATATATTGTTGATTGACATTGCATTTTGCAAATAAAAATTATTGAAAAAACATCTGTGATATTAACTTATAAATGAAACTCAAATGTTCTTGAATAATTTTTGTTCAAGACAGATTTTTAATTTAAATAAGTAATGAAGTAGATTATATTGCAAGACATGTACAAATTTGATTTATATGTGTATTTATGTGTTTTTAATATATATATATATAAATATAATACTTATACCAAATATGATTAAAATTACATATGTATATATATTTTTGTTTTATCAAATATTTAATTAAACAGAATTTGCACATTATAAACTATATGCAAAAATTTAATATATTTTATATTTATTTTACTTAGGTATTTCAAGCATGCCATAAAGGATCATCTTAGTGACAAGACCTCTTTTTAAGATGATAAAAAGAAATTGAAAAGATAGTATTTCAAATAATTTACAAAGTAGTATAAAATAAATCTCTAGAAGTATAGTTGAAGTGTTTCTTTCCAAGCTTTTCTCGAACTCAGCTAAATTAAATTCATTCAACTTAATAAATGATAATAATTCTGTGTTAAAGATTTCTAAGATTACATGTTGAATATTATTTTAAATCACTATCTGTATAAAGGTGAAAAAATGAAAATTGTATAATAATAGATTAATTGATTTATTACATCTCTTAAAAAGTTAATTCAAATATCACCATGTTTTCAACCGATACTATTTCACTAATTTTAAAAAAAAAATTACAATAACATAAATTCTGTAATCAAATGATAAAAACACAAATTAAATCTAATTGAATACCTTTTATTTATTTATTATTTTTTAGGTAAAAAAAAAAAAAAAAATTCTACATAAATTTAATTCAAAGTCAGTGTGAAATGAAATGGAAATCACATTATAAATTCATAGTGCTAAATCAGCAAATTCATTTTCTAATTTTTTTTTAATGTGTTATGTGAAATTAGTTAAATATATAATTTAAATATTAACTTTTTATACAAGTCAAGATATAAGAAAATCTTTGTATTTAGGTAATTAATTTATATTTTAAATCATATTTTTCCCATTGTAAACAAAGAATTATAAATTATTGAAAATAATAATAATAAATAAATAAGCTATATTTTTTAAAGATAAAAATTTTAGAAATATTAAGATAATATGAGGATAAGCTACAAATAGTATTATGAATTTTCCTGTATAAAGGGAATATCTTAACTAATTTTGTCACTTTTGTTAATATAGAACTTGTAGAGTGGCTAGATCAAATCAATAGTTAAGATTATTTATATTTATTTTTAAATATCAAAATCCTTGTGGAAACAGTTTGTGAGTAAAAGATTGATGTTTAATTTTCATTAAATTTAACAAATGGCTCAAGTATAAATGAGTGTGAAAAACTTTTTTGGAAACATAGAAGCATATCTTTTGCCTTTGTTCATCAAATGCTTATTTCATGTATTTTACTCTTTTTCAGTATAGGAAGTAAGATTTGTTTTAATGTAGGTCAAATTGTAAATAAACATTATGAAAAATATTATTGTAAGATAAATATGTTAAATTTTAACTACTTTTATTAACATACTATATTTTCTCTCATTAGGATATTCATCAACTGAATGGCTTTCATCTAATCTTCTAAATCCATGGCCAAGAAATGTCACTCATCGACAAAATAATTTAGGAAAGTGTAACTTAAGTGAACAAAACTTGGTAAACCTAAAACTATTTCCTACTTCATCTAAAACATGCCAAGTTTGTGGTAAAACTTTTACTCGTCAAAGTAGTTTGGTAGATCACATGAAATTACATACTGGTGTGAAACCATTCAAATGTGCCTATTGTTGTAAAGCTTTCTCTAAAAAATACAATTTACGTGTTCATGAATTTACTCATAAAAATATTAAACATATCAATACAATAAACTCTTGAATTACATTTGAATTTTTAATTTGTAAACAGGCTTGCTTTACTTTTATATACAAAAATTGATATTCTTATTATATCTTTCTTTTATTTAAACCATAAGTTATATGTGCTTATATGTATATATTTTTTATTCATTTTTATAAAATGAAAGGAAAATGTTTTTGTGTATTCTGCTCCTTTTCAAAATAAATTAAATTTTGCCTTTGATGATTTTCATGTTAATTGTGATAACTAACTATTTTGTTATGTGTTTTTTATTCTGCCTTATGAGTCTAAAATTTTTTGTTAGTAGTATAGACTTGTGAATATGCACAAATTTTATATTAACAATTTTTAATAAGATGAATGCTCTTATATTTATACATTAGGATTTTTATTTCGTAATCAATACTTTTTACATTGATTGTAAAATACAAGAATTTTTTTTTTTCTATAAGAAAAAACAAAAAAACTATGGTGTCTTGAGAATGTATCTTTATTTAAATAAGAAAATCTGACAGATGTTGATTCAATTGAAGAAAATTAGAAAATGCATTAAAAATCATTAATATATATATATATATATATAAATTGATCACTAGTATTTGCTTTTATTAGTAGAAGTATGAGTTTTTGGAATATTGAAGAATTTTTTTCTTAGTATTTGTTTGAAGAAAAATTTTCATATTTTAAAAATATATTGTATGAGCCTTGTATTTATATTTGAAAGCCTTTTTTATTTTGCAAATAATTTAAAATATTTAAATATCAGTAAAATGCAATTATTTGTTTTATATGTTCAATAGCATTTATACTTTAAAAAAAAAAATCTAACCTAATAAGAAAAAGTGTAGTCTATTAATAAATATGTGTTGAATTTTTTATATCAATTTCCTGCTTTGCTGTTCTTTATTTTTTAAATGCATTTGTTATTCCTTTGTGTCTAGAAAGTACATTTCTTCCTCGTTTAAACTATACAATCAATCAATCTAAAACTTGTATAGAATACAAGAGAGTGGCAAATTTTAGAAATAAATCTATTTTTATTATTAATTTATTTATATTTTTAAGCACTAATATTAACATTTTCTAAAGCTTGTATTTCTCTTTTACTGTAAAATAAACATTTTCTTTCTCTTTTAAACTTTTAGTTAAATATATACTTTTACTTATATTTAGAAGTATTCTTATATATATTTAATTAAAAACATTCTCCTTGATTATAAAAGTTAATGTCATTCTATTTAATTTTAACTATTATCTTCTCCCTAATTTATACTAATAATCAAATATTCCTATTTTTAATTTTCTCTTTGTAAATAAATCTGTATGGGTGATTGTGTTCATATATTTTTTTATTTGTTTACTTTTTTTTTTCTATTTAGAATGGAAAAACTCAATTAACTTCTAAAAATCTTATTTTTTTCTTTTTTTTATAATAAATAAGAAATTATAATATTATTTCATTTGTAATAAATATGAAATTTAATTTGTAAAGATTAATTAAAAATTATTTTATTCTGCTGTTACTGAAGTTTTTACTCTTCTAAACATTAATGTTTTGTTTTTATAATTTCAATCATTTATTTAATCTTAAACAACTCGTTTGAAATGTTTTATTTTTATAGTTCTGCATTCATTTTCCATATTATAATTTTCAATCACCCATGTTAAAATAGCATATGCAACTATTCATTAAACTGAAAAAAATGAATATTTTCAACAGATAATTTCATTGATCTTCCTTTGAAATATGCAAACATCACTGGTGACCTGGATTTTCCAAATGAAGAAAATCATGCTGCAGGTTTTTTGGCATATTATCATTTGAATGAAACTCGCAATGAAAAAGACCCACCAAATATACTTCCTCTTCTGAAGGAGAAAAGCTTCAAATGTGTTCATTGTCTGAAATCTTTTCGATATCGAACCAGCTTATTTCAACATGTGTGTGAAGGTGGTCTCCAGAAAGGTTTCCGATGTAAAGAATGTGGTAAGACCTTAGCTAGAAAAAGCAGTTTGATTGGTCATTTGCGAATACATACTGGTGAGAAACCTTTTAAGTGTGAACATTGTGGTAAAGCATTTACTCATAAACACCATTTACATAGTCACATGCATCGCCATAAAGAATGAAATAATTTAGCAAGAAAAATCTGGGCCTCATTCAATTAAGACTGGTACAATTGTAACTAAACATAGATAATGCAAAATAAATAACATAGATTTAAAAACAAATTATTTGATTTGCATTTTAACTTATTTTATGTTACTACCTAACTTAACAATCTGTTGCAAAAACTTAATTGTATCTGTGAATTTAACAATATCTTTAGTAATAAATTTAAGTGATTATTTTTACTTTTATTTTCATTTTTTCCTTAAATCTTATAAATACATTCACCCCAAAATTGCTTAATAATTTATATATAATTTTCAATAATTATTTCCTCTGCCCAAGTAATAAAACCAAACAAAGAAAGAGAAATATTTTAAATTCATCTAATAAATATACACTGATATTCAAAACTTAAGCAAAGTTTGTTTTTTCTCTGTAAGATATCATCTGGGAGCCATGAAATTCAGCATATAGAGACAATATTAAGGCAAAATTGAATAGATCTCTTATTGTATGGAATGAAACAAAAAAAAAAAAAAAGGGATTTACCAAAAGATTGCAAATGCTTGTCTACCCAAGAGGAAGAACAGCAAACAGATTTGCTTAGTAAGACATATGACCTCCATTAATTTTAATCATTGTTTGGTGCAGCCTCTTCATATTCAATGCCAAATTATCCAACATTTGTTAGGGTAGGTTTGCCAATTCCTCAGTGAGCATCTGTTCTGATTGTTAGATATTCTCCAATCAATATAATAGTGCCTAAAGAATCCCACACATGTTCTATAGGATTTAAATCGAAAAGTATTCTGGCCAATTCATTCTCTACATCTTTACTTTCTAGAATCTCCTCAACAGTACGAGTCTGATGCAATCTGTCATTATTGTCCATTAAAATAATTTTGTATCAATTGTATGTTGAATACACAATGTAGGGAAGGATCACTTGCTGACAATAGTAATCTCCATGCCTATATGTAAAATCATTAATGATTCTTTACCTTCTTCTAGATCTATATATTTTTGGAAACTTTAATTCATTTTATTGGTGGACTCTATGGTAGTATTGGTGAACTCCAGTGAATATAATACTATTTTATTTATTAAAATTGGGACACGATTTTTTTAGCAATGCAATTTAAGACTAAATTTATCTTTTCATACAGTAATTCATATAGAATGTGATGTAAATTATTCATGAAAGTACAAATGTAGTACACTACTGTGTATATATTTTTTTTTATTTACCTTCCATATATATTGTAATCTGATAGGTGTCTGGTGCCTTAGAATCTACTGTATACACATATAGGTACATATGCATAACAGTACCTCTGTCAAAAATTCAGAATTCAGTTCATCTGTTCATCATAATGCCTTCCCAAGTCTGTAGTTTTCAAATGCCACTGTAATGATTTTTTTAATCATTGTGGAATAAAATCATATGCCTACCACTGTTCATGTTAACTTACATTGAGTGTTTATGATACTGAAGTAATGCTCATTTATAATTAGGACGTTGCATATAATAAATATATTGCCCTTAGACAGCTGTCAGTAGAATGGAGCATTCAGGATCACGAGTAAATAGCCACTTTTATAAAGGCACCTGATGACAATAAAGTATGACACTTTTTATTGCCTCATTACCATAGAATGTTGCCCACTGACTGTTATCGGTCTCTTTTTGCCTACAGGGCGATCTATCTCTCACCCACTGGCAGTATTTTTCTTGGCTGATCATCACCAACCTATTTTACAACTTTAAAAGATTTCCCAATAAAATGAAATTACTTGTCACACTATGCCATTTCACTAAGCTGCCAATCGTTCTATCACGTGTAAAGTCATCCAGGTGATTTCTTCTAGCCATATTGTATATTGTCTCATGAATTCATCGAACTTGCAGAGAATAATAGTGCCTTTCGAATTTTTTCATTGTAATCTTGCACCCTCTGACTGCACTCCAGTTGCATGTCACTTACATCATTTATATTCATATTTGCATACAAATCAGTTTTTGCATTGTACTGATTATAAGACCTTTTCTACAATTTCATGCATGCCTTCTTAAAAGATTATATCCTTGCTTAAATTTTGCAGGCCATTGTATTGTAATGATCATGAGATTAGATTTTGATACGTATACATACACCACAAGAAAAAACATTTTCCAAAATAAGACAAATTAAAATCTAAAAATATACATTAAACATGTTTTCCAGTTTTAAGATAAAAAGTATTCAGTGTCATAGATCAAGTATCTGTTATTTAGTCTGGTTCATTTTATGTTGTTCTAATATAATGATATTTTTCTAATTAATCCAAATAATTGTGACACATTTTAATCTTACTGTACTTGCACCTATTTTAATTTTTAAAGATTAATATTAATAATTATATAAATGCAGGTAGCTTGATACCTTTTGGTTCTTTTTATATCATTCCACAAAATAGGTTCTAGTTCAGAAATCCTTATATTAGTATAATGAATTAATAAGTATTTGTTTTATTTGTGCCAGTCTTAATTGAATAGCCTGTATTGATGCTCTTGTAAACAGTTAAATGTTTAATAGAAATTTTGCAGCTGACTTTTAGTGAAAGAAACTATTGCTTCCCATAGCTTTTAAGTATGACCAACAATTACAGTACAAAATACATTTATGCAGTTTAGAATAGAAGTAAAATGATGCATCTTAAAATTCAGAGGACGTTCCATTGTGTATAACTAATGGCATATTCAGTTTACCAGTCTATTCAGGTATTCCTGTATGGGACCAGAATATTTATACTTAGTGCCATCCATTATTTGTTTCTGCACTCAACAAACCTCCAGAAGTACAAAGAAGTTTTAATAAGTATTTATTATTTTTTGTTACTTCTTGCCAAACACAAATATAGAGTGTTTCAAAAAATCGGAGTAAAAGTAAAATACCATAAAATAAGAATATGAGGTGAAGTAACATGTAGTTAACAAATTAATATTCATCATAGTCCGGGATTCTGGTATTACACAAAAGAAAAATTGTTTGAAAATTTCTACAATAGAGCGAGCTACTGCTTTTGTGGGTGGAGATAAAAAAAGTGGTAATAATTGTAAAATGTGACATTTATTTACAGCTGCAAATGTTCAGTATCCGATCTACTACATTCCAATACTGATTGCAGTCGCTGTTTTACACCCAGGGGATGGATGGCGAACTTTAGCCTCCTACTTCCCCCAAGGTTTTGGTTTCGAGTCCCGGCGGTGCCATGGATGTTTGTAGTGGTTCGGAATCCACTTTAAACTGTAGGTCCCGGTCTGTTTAGCCTAAAGTGTGCACAAGATGACCGTAGAGCGACAAACCAATCCTTCCCCCCAAGTGCCTAAGTGAAATTTATGTACGTTTTCAAACTTATGGCCATTTTCAACTTGGGCCCAGTTATTTTTTATTAAATATTTAATACTTCGATGGACCAGTGTTTTTCGTATCAATGTCAATTATATTACTACATCTGAATGTGTTGATTGCAACTGCTTTTTCTATAGTTTATTTTTATTAAATATCCATCGAAATAGAGTTACATGAACGCTGTATCGGTGAGGTACAAAGAGAAAAAATGACTAAATTTTAACTTATGCAATAATTTTTTTTTTTTTTTTTTTTAGAAATTAAATTTTTTTTTTTTTGTGTAATACTTCTTAGTTTTAATGATCTTTAGTTTAATGATTTGAACCAAATTAATTAATTTGTAAAAAATATTAAAATAAATAATATATGAAATTTCGACTTCGAATACCTTTTCTATTAGTTATAGTTTAGTATGAATTATTGAGCTTTTGTAAACGGTTACGTAGCGGTTTCATTAGTAAAGTTTCACCTTAAGGCCCGTCCAAATGAGAGTACTCAAAGGGCGAGTGACTTTCGCTACGAGGGTGTCCGTCTGACCGCGCAAAATAACCCACGTTATCTGGCCGTGAGTGGTAAATGGGGTCAATGGATGCACAAAAAAAAAAAAAAAAGAAACGATTCTTGCTGCAGCGAGGTCGAAATACATGATTTTCTGTCAAATCGATTTTTAACGGGTTTGCGAAAGCCATTCATCTAATCTGGACGGGACTTTACAGCAGCAGATTCGAAGCATTCGTCTTGTCTATCCTATGACGTCGGCAGTTTGAACATGAAGAACATACCGCCTTATCTTCCACTGCAAGCGAGCGCTCCAGTCGACTTTCAGGAGTTTCTTAAATTCTTCGATGCGCAGCCATAAACCGACCCCTAGGCAAACTTGAAAAAATTGACCCATTTTCTTCCTGAAATTGTCAGACGCTTTTGCATTTGACATCTGAAATGAAACAAGACTGTGCAGATTGCTTTTGTGTGTGGCTTTCATTCGAAATGTACGCGTTCAAGTATAGATGCGGCTTAAAACGATAACATGATGTCACAGTAGTCGATGACTGGCAGATCTCTTTTCATCAAAGCAAACCTGATTCGCGTCCTTTAACGTCAGACGATTGTTGTAATCAGGTGACTGTTATACTTTTTGCTTTGCACGTCCCTCGCATAGAATTATCTGCGGTGAAACCCTCTGTTGTTGAAATTTAAACTTTTTTGGTGTCCTACAAAATCCCGTATCAAAGGGAATTTGATCTGCAAATTGCATGTCTCTCTGACTTATAGAAATGAAATTTCATCCCGGTTTTTCTTTGCACTGAATTTTGAAAGCACCCTGTACTTGCTAATAGAAGTAATAAATAAAAATCGTTGCTTGAAAGTTACGTTTATTTCTGTTTTTAAATTATACATTTTTTTTTTTTTCATTATACATTTATTTAATTTTGGTTTCTTTGGTTTTAATATTATGAAAAAAATTAATATAACAGTTTCTAATGATGGAAAACTAGAGAATAGTTATAATTTGATAAATAATAATTTTTTTTATACAAGCATGTAAACTTTTTGTGCTTATCAAATAATTATAAATAAATAGATCAATTTTTTCTATATCATTAGAAATATATAAAGAGCAATAATATTACAACAATTGTATTTTAGAGTGTTTGTACAATGGTACGTTGCAATAATTTTGACTGCGCACAGTTTTATAGTATCAATTTAAAATAAGTACAAATTATCATACATAAAAGCTTCGAGGTATTTTATAAATTTCGCAATAATTTACATTAGTTAGATAAGTCATTTAACTTACTGTATAACATTTCCATTATATTTGATAGTTTTCCTTCTCAATTAAAACATATTAATAATGTTATTAGAACATTATCAGGCTGATTTTTTCAGAGCATCATTTAAAAAATAAATTTTAGTGACAAATAATTATAAGCAATTCATTGTTTTATTAATTTCGTTTTAAATTTATTTATAATTTTCCACATTTATGTAGAAACTATTTTTGAGAGAAATATTAATTTTAAAATAATAATAAAAAACATTTTTATTCAATTTAACTACAATAAATTGTCTGTAATGTTTTGTTTTTTTAACCTACACATTAATTTTAGCAATGTCATTTATCCTAAACATAAATGATACAAGTTTTTGCAGTTTTTTTACTTCAACATCAAAAGAAGAAAAAAATCGTGAATCATCATTAACAAGAATGAAAATAGTCTTCCTTTTATACATCCATCAAATTCATCTTAGAAGTTCAGCAAACTTAGTAGCTCATCTTACAAGTAATCATTCATATTTTATGATATGTGTAATTCCTTTTCGAATATGTCTTTGAAGATTGTTCTGTTACATTCGCTAAGTCTTCTAGATTGTTCTTTTTTTTTCTATAAAATGTATTGCATTTCTTTGTTTGAAAGCTTATTTATTCATTCTATGGTTAAAAAAAAATTGTAGCAGAGGATTTTTTTTTTTTTTTTTTTTTTTTTCCAGTTATTACATTTGTATTTTTCATAAACCGGACTAATGCTTGGAAACAAAGTTATTTATATAATATTTTTAGTCTAAATGATATTAGATTTTTTTTTTAATTGCCATATATCATTTGTTGTACAGTCGCCCCGCTCCTAAGATTAGGCTTATTTAATAACTCGTTATTATCAGTAGATCTTCATAAAAATAGTATCCATTTGAAACTATGAAAGTAAATTACGAAAGTAACGCAAGTATTAATCACATAGTTCCAAAGTTGTGAGATGAGATTCACCGCGAATACCTTCATATTTTAAATGAATAAAAGCTTAAAGTTGAAATAAAAATAGTTATAGTATAGTCCTACCACGGATCGCGAATGACGGAAACGGACAAATCTATTAGTTGTTGCTAGTCAGATATACACTGCTTTAAAAGAATAAGTATAATAATACTGAAATTTTTTTCATCTAATTTATTTTTTTAGTATCGCGTAATTTAAAACTTTAATTATAAAAGATTAAAATTCTTTTTATTGCAATTAAAATCCCTCCTTAAGATCTTTCCTCCCTGTATGACACCGCTCTTTTTGAATCCGTCCTCACATTACATTAATAATAATATATTGTAAAAAATTTATTTATATTAAATTGGGTTACAAACTATCAGCGTTTATAAAAATATTTGAAATGAATAAAAAATATGGTTTTGGCTTTTGAAACTATCGAATAAAATGGATTCAGGATAGTTTTAGGTAAAAATCCTGATTAAAGTAATTTAAAAATAGTTCTTCATTATTAAAATAATGAACTAATAGAAAGAGGATTAATTAAAAACTCATTTCAAGTCAAAGTTTTGAAATTTTCACCAGTTATTGATTATATTTTTATTTGAAATGCAACTATTGCATTTTAATTAGATTTAACTTTTTCTTATTTAAATTGTTCTCGATAATTTATAAAAATAAATAAATTATTTTCTGTAATTCCCATAAATTTTTATTTAAAACAAGTGTTAATTAAATCGCAATCTTACAAAAAAAAAATCCTTTCATTTTCATCAATTAACAATAAAAAACACGTATAGTACAAAAAACAAAATTCGCTTTCTTTTGTGCCCGTTACTTTTTAACATATATTTGTAAAACAATGCAAAATGCAACTACTTTGGATCAAAACTCATTCGTCAATAAGTATAGACTGGTATTATTAAAGTCAATAGTCATTTTATGTTTTGTTTCAATTTGCATATGGCTCAGAAAATTTAAAAACTCTAAAAAAAAGATGTTATTTAATAAGGTATTTTCATAATGAATTGCACCATTTAATTAAATTATCAATCCAAATTATATCGACTCTAAATAGTATAATGGCGATCAAATGTGTAATTATTATTATTTAAATAAACAATTTGAATTATTTTTGTTTATAAACGTTTCTCAATGATATCTGTGCAAACGATTCGTATTTTAAATTTTCCTGTAACTTTGAGACTGACTTGAAATTTATAATAAATTCATTATAATCTGAATCTTGTTTTCCATAATAGAAAATTTCGAGTTCGCAGTTAATTAACTTTATTAACCAATTATTTTGCACCATAAGTTGGAGCCATTTCGAAAGATACTATTTTTGTGAAGATCTCATATTTGCGAAAGGTATTAAGTGTGTCCAATTTTTTGGAGGAAGTGGCTATACATGGTCTCAGGAAGTTCTACCAGATGTTGCCAATCTTTGTTATATTATGAAACAGATAATTGCTTTTAAATGAATTTTCGCATTTGAATTAATAACTTTCAAAACTTTACTGAAAATATTTTCTAAATAATGTTATTTTTTCAGCTAACTTAATTTGTAATTCTTAACTTTTTTTTTTTTTTTTTTTCCAAAAATTTTATAAATTTAAATATAAGTATACTGTAATGTTTCTTGTTTAAGAATTTTAACATTTAATTACATATTTTAAAATAATCATTTTAAAAGTTATTAAAATTTTTAAGACTTAATACTTTTTATAATAGATTTTTTTTCATTATCATTTTTTATAATTTTTTATGATAACACCATCTAATCATATAATGAGAATAGTATAAAATATTAACTTATTTGTGTTTAATATATTTCAGTTATATGTAGCAAGCGATTCTAGATTTTTTTTTTTAAATATCTTCCACTATTAATATTTCATCAAAATTAAAAAATATATATTATAATTTACAAAATTTTATTCATGATTAATATTTGTGAGAAATATATCACTAATAAGTTCACATAATATTTTAACACAAAAAAAAAAAAAAATCTCTCATTTTTCAAAAATTATTTAAAAATTTTGCACTCAAATTTTAAGAAATTAAAAGCAATCTGTGAAAAAGGTTGATTTACATTATTTATTTATTTATATTATATACAATTTTAGTCGTAATTTACTTATTATATTATTTCATTTAAGCAGTTTCATATTTTTATAGAATTCATTTGTGGTATGAATGAATTTTGGTATGAAATGAATACTTTGTTAAATGCTAATAAATTATGTAATGTACTTTGTTGGCCTAATATTTATTTGTAAATAAGTACATGCTGCCCTCGACTTTCGTGTGTGCTAATGTTGAATGTTCGAAAGTGGAGGGATATGAAAAAATATCACCTAACACTATGTTTTAAAATATTTATTTATCGGTATGTATACATAATGAAGTTAAAGAGGCTTGCGTAAGTGCTTTCGGGTGTTTTCTCTATAAACTTGTCAAGAGTTACTTAAATATCATCCTTTCTTTCTTGATAAGGATTTCTATAGCATGTTTCTCAATCGCCCTAAATGCTGGAGATATACTTTCTCCATTGGGATCACGTTGTTCCATGATAGTCAAACATTTATCAAGATGCATGAAGGCTTCATTCATATTTTTAACTGTCGATTTCTTTGATGTTTTTATTAGCATCTTCTTCCTCGCTTTCACTGTGTATTTTTCAGTGACAATGAGGAAATAAATTATTTCCTAGCATCTTTATCTGCATCAGACGGTTCTCCAATCAATTTAATATTATGTAAAGAATATCTCATTTTAAATTTGTCGATCCAATAATTACTTGTTTTTGAAACACCGTGTTAGAATCTTCATTTAATCTAGTCTTCCACTCTTCATGCAAATTAAGAGCTTTAGCTTGAATAATTGAAAAACTCAGGGGGACATTTCGTCCATCACTATGTCGTATCTTTTGGAAACAATCTTTGAAGGTATATTTCCACAATTTTGAACGTATTCCTTAATTTTGCTCTTATTTTTCAAAATTGAACGTATTTGTCTACATCGTACAAATGTCCAATTGAAGCAAAAATTCTCCTTTTTCAGAAAGTTTAATTATTTCCATCTTTTCTCTACGGTATGAAATTTATGAGTCCTTAAATTCTTTTTGTTTGTATCAACACTGAAGTTTATCCGTTTCTCACTCATATTTATCAGTTAATAAGAACGAAATATTTAAACAGAAACAAATAATTTGACAAAGCATACAATTAGACGCATGCATGTAAGACTGAAAGTGTTTTGACCTTTTGTTTGGATACACAATAGTATATTCCACTCAAGATCAAGTATATTTCATTATTTCTTGCAACGACGTTACTTAATCTCAAACAAACTGGATGTAAAAAACAAAAGTTTGATAATTGAATGTATTTCCCCCTCCCTTCTTTTGGTACCTTATTTCATAAACTGAAAATTTTTCATGTGACTCTTTCTCACATTTAGCTTTCTGCATGGAAGCAAATTTTTTTCATTATTGATACAAATATTTAAAAAAAATTAATTTGCTAAAAATGTGCGAAAGTCGAGGGTCGCCTGTATTGAAACTTCAATAAACATATGCAATTGTGTTCTTTATCAAAAAAAAAAAAAAAAAAAAAGTAGTATGATTTTCATTTTCTACAGTTCCAAAAAAGTGATGTGGCATATACTTAAATCATGGTGAGGAAATTGGCAAATTGAAAAAATTAAAAGACAATAAAATATATTTGAAGAAACGCCATTGCAAAGCATTTGTTTACTACGGATGTCAAGAGTTTTTATTAAATAATTAAATGGTCTAACTCACACGAATTGAAAATAACTGAAAGTAAATAAAATAAAAATTGACATTTCTGTATTTGATAATGCTTAAGATGATTATTTTACAATATTAAATCCTAAATTGTATTGATTAATTTTAATAACGGATTGATTTAAATAAGTATACATAAAAATATTTTACCATTTTTTTTTTTTTAATCAGTAAAGATTGCCCTTTTAATTTGAAGTACTAGTTGGAATAAACTTCACAGTTAAAAGAAGCGTTATAGTTTATTTACTAAGAAATTTTTAAGAATCATTACTATTAAATGGAAATCGAATTTTTAATTAAAAAAAAAAAAAAAAAATTGTATAATTTTTTTAACTTAATTACTGTCCTTATTAATTAGTTAGAAACGTTAAATTACGAAATTAAAAAAAAAAAATATTGAAAATGGAATAAAGCAATTAATGTTGTGTTTTTATTTTGTAAAGTGTGAATATAATGAAATCATTGAAAATGTTGTGAATTATAAAATTTGTATTTAAATAAAAAGAATAGAAATTATGAAAGAATGTGTATGTTTTTTTAATACATCCTACATTTTTGTTACCATGCAAAAGATTCCAACTATATTTTATACAATTCTCATACATTAATCGGCTTGGGGTGGTATTTCATATGAAAATGTGATTTGCCTATAAAAACTTAAATAATTTTCTAGTACTTTTAGAAAGTACTGGAAAGCTTGGTCAAATAGTTTAAAAGCTAGTGTCCAATTGCTATTTAGTCTTTAACAATATGTTCAATGTATATTTCAATAACATTATTCATATGGCTAGATTGCATTAATGATTCAATTTTAAAACATTTTTCTACAATATTATGTTGACGATTTATTTATAAAATATAAATTTTTAAAGCTTATCCCTATTATTTTTAGTACAATAACCCGTAGATCCTAGAAAATGCCTCCAGGGTGGCAATATTTGTTTTGTTAACATCAAAAAGTATTTGTTTTAAAAACATTTTCTTTTTATTGAATTAAATAGGTGTTAGTAAAATATAAAAGGAGATTAAATTATTGCCTCTGTTAATAGATTCTAAGAACGAATCATAAATCAAAAGAAAAAAAAAATGTATTCTAGAAAAGAGTGTCTTTTAAGACACGTAATTTAATTAAAAAAAATTTCTGACCTTAAACCTTCTGAATCAA